>VMDR010000846.1:0-170437 GCA_007922815.1 Macrotus californicus
CCAGCCCCTTCTTGCCTGTAAGGTTTCTTTTGAGAAATCAGCTGACAGTCTGATGGGCACTTCTTTGTAGGTTACTGTCTCCTTTTCTCTTGCTGCTTTTAAGATTCTCTCCTTATCTTTCATCTTGGGTAATGTAATGATGATGTGCCTTGGTGTGTTCCTCCTTGGGTCCAACTTCTTTGGGACTCTCTGAGCTTCCTGGACCCCCTGGAAGTCTATTTCCTTTGCCAAAGTAGGGAAGTTTTCCTTCATTATTTGTTCGAATAAGTTTTCAATTTCTTGGTCTTCCTCTTCTCATTCTGGCACCCCTATGATTCGGATATTGGAACGTTTCAAGACATCCTGGAGGTTCCTAAGCCTCTCCTCGTTTTTTTTCAATTCTTGTTTCTCCATTATGTTCTGGTTGAATGTTTCTTTCTTTCTTCTGGTCCACACTATTGATTTGAGTCCCATTTTTCTTCCCATCACTGTTGGTTCCCTGTACATTTTTTTTCATTTCCCTTATTGTATCCTTCATTTGTTCATCTAATTTGCGACCAAATTCAATCAAGTCTGTGAGCATCCTGATTACCAGTGTTTTGAACTGTGGATCTGATAGGTTGGTTATCTCTTCATCGCTTAGTTGTATTTTTTCTGGAGCTTTGATCTGTTCTCTCATTTGGGCCATTTTTGTTGTCTTGGCGCGCCTGTTATGTAGTAAGGGGAGGAGCCTTAGGTGTTCACTAGGACGGGGCGGCCACGTCGCTTCGTTGTGACGCTGTTTGTGGGGGAGGGGTCCGAGAGGGAACAATGGCGGCCGCTCCGCTCCCTGCCGGCTACCAGTCACTTTCCGCACCACCCACAGTCCAACGGGGCCCCTCTGGTGCTGGCTCCAGTGCTGATCCCCAGTGGGAGGGCTGTGCACGCTCCAGGACCCTGTGGGTTCTCCAACGAGCCCTCCAGTGAGGCCGGGAGTTTCTCCCGCTGCCGCCGCCTCAACCCCCACAGGAGTTTTCATTCAGAGGCTTTGAGGCTTCACCTCCCTGCGCTGGAGCTCTGGGTTGCAGGGTCAGTCCGGCTCCCGAGCCGTTCCTCCCGTTTATCCTCACGAGGGAGTGGGACGCCCGGTCCACAGCCGCCACCTCTCCCGGCCAGCCGCGCCTTTCCCCGGTCCGCCAGCCGCCGCCCCGCCACGCGAGTCCTCTCCGCCCCTCCTACCGGTCTGGATGTATGTTTCTTAGTTTCTTGGTTGTCGAACTTTCATATGCTTCGATTTTCTGTCAGTTCTGGTTGTTTTTTGTTTTAAAATTTGTTGTTGTCCTTCTTTTGGTTGTGCGAGGAGGCACAGTGTGTCTACCTACGCCTCCATCTTGGCCGGAAGCTCATGCATTGTATGTATGTATTTTTGCCTCGTCAATCAGGTTTTATTAAAAATTAGCTGTCCAAAGTGACCATAACCATGTATTCAAACCAGTTTTTTAAAAAAAGAGGTGCCCTGGCCAGTGTGGCTCAGTAGGTTGGAACATCTTCCCATGGACCAAAAGTCTGGAAGTTTGATTCCCAGTCAGGGCACATACCTGGGCTGCAGTTTCAATCCTCTATCGGAGTGCGTATGAGAAGGCAACTGATCGATGTTTCTCACATCTGTCTCTCTCCCTCTCTCCCCCTTCCTCTCTCTCTAAAAGCAATGGAAAAATGTCTTTGGATAAGTATAGGGAAACTATCCGCGTGGAATGCTGAATGTAACTCAGCTCTGATTCTGAAAACAGACAGATGCATGTTCGGCAGGCAGGAAGCAAACCCACGGAACGGTCTCCCGTGGGGAATCAGACCTGCGTTGTACCTAGGCCACTTTGAGATTTGCTTTTGCTAGAAACTCCCACATCCTGAATTGAGGCAACAAATGTTTACCGCATATCTTTAAAGTAACTTCCTAAAATCTATGCTAAACTTCTCAAGTTTGGATGTAACCAGTTCAACCTCTTTTCCCTTTACATTTGCAAATGACCTTTATCTTGAAGGGATTAGCAACATTCTTTCTTTTGTTATGGTAACCACCTGAAGCGAACCTGTGCATAGTAAAGGAGGGCCATCCTTGATGTAATCTACCTAGAATATCAATAAAAGCCTGTTGAGGCCCTCTCTTGATCATTGAGAGATCAGCCACCCTTGATGTAATCTACCTAGAATATCAATAAAAGCCTGTTGAGGCCCTCTCTTGATCATTGAGAGATCAGCCACGCATCCCTTTTTCTCCACTGGATTCCTTTAGTCTGCGTGAATTTGTTTGTCACTTGTCTGGGGATATAGGACAAGCATTCCACAATAACGCTCGGTCCCGCCGGACGGGATGGAGACATAAGGATTTAAAAAACCCACAATGAAAGAATTAAAAGACAAACAACAATGAGGCTATTATAAAGAGAAAAGAAATGGAGGAGATGGTGCTGAAAGGAATCACTTTGCTCCAAAGCCTCTTGGGCCTAAGTCTCACCTATATGAATTTAGGAGTCTAACCAGAAACCTGAATCCAAAAGTGGAGGAGACCAGTCCTTGGGATGAGTCATCAGGGATGACAGCCATGTGTCCTTGGGCAGTGAACTGGTTTCCTTAGGCTGCTCTAACAAACTGCCACAAACTAGTGATTTAAAACAGCAGAAATTTATTCTCTCATAGTTCTGGAGTCTGGGAGTCTGAAGTCAAGATGTCGACAGGGCTCTGCTCCCACAAAACCTGTGAGGGAGAGTCACTCTTTGCCTCTTCCAGTTTCTGGTGTTGCCAGCACTCCTTGTCATTCTCTGGCTTGTGATTGTGTCACTCCAACCTCTGCCTCTGTGATCACATGACCTTCTCCTTTCAGTTTTTGTCTTGATATCCAAATTTTCCCCTTTTGCAAGGATATCAGTCATGTTGGACCAGAGGTCCACCCTACTCCAGGAAGGTCTCATCTTAAATAATTATTCTGCAAAGATCTTATTTCCAAATAAAGTCACATTCTGAGGTGCTGGGGGTTAGGACTTCAATATACCTTTTGGGGGAATAGTTCAACCCATAACAGGCAGCCTAGCTACATGTCCAGTTCCTTATTTCCAGGGAGTCAAAGATAAGAAGCTGACAGTCCCTTTCCTTCCTACCACCAATGGCCCTGCTTCAATGTGCTCCAAACATCAGTGTCTGTTACTGTGGCAAGTCTATGCCAGCAGGTTGTGGCCATAAGGAATTCAAGCCCAGAGGTCACCCTGGGTAAATACCCTCCAAACACCCATCTCGGAAAAAGAGTTGTGAAATTGGAATCCTCACCTCAGAATTACCTAAAAGAAACTTGGTAGAATCACCTCAGTGAACTTCAGAATCTCTACTGAATCCCAGGGAATAGCTAATTGATAAAGGAGTTCATTGTTGTTACAGGAGGGCTTGAGAGAAGGAGAAGAGATGGTCATTTCTTCTCTGCATTTAAATCCCTCAAAGGATTCGTGCTGAGGTTAGCCCCTGAAGGGGCCTCAGGACTCTGGAACGAAGTTCCCATTCACCTTTTTCATAACTCTGGATCGGGGAGGGTACTACCTCCTACCAGTAGAGGGCACAAGAAGCTGACATGAAAGGCACAGCTTTTCTGGAGTTTTGGCTTGTCCTATGACTCCCAACTATCTATGTCTGCTTATTAGAAATGATGAGGGTAGGGGTGCGGGGAGGGCTTCTGAAAAATACTACATACCTGAACAAAGATATAAAGTCATTTCTTCAAAAAACATCTACAGATAGCAAATGAGCACATGAAAGATGTTCAACATCATGAGTCTTTAGATAAATGAAAATGAAAACGAGAGTGAGACACCACTGTACACCTACTGGAATGACTAAAATTAAAAAGACTGACATACCAATGTTAGCAAGGATTTGGAAAAAGCAGAACTCTTACACACAGCTAGTGGGAACATAAAATGGAACAAGCACTTTGGTCTTTTGTTTGTTTGTTTGTCTTTAGTTTTATTACTATTTTGTTAAGAAGGAAATCCCACTGAGGGATCTTTCTAAGGTCCTCTATATTTTTTTCTCTCTCAATATTGTTTTGTATTGGTTTTATACAGGTGTACAGCATAGTGGTTAGACAAGGAACACGCACTTTGGAAAGGCAACTTGACAGTTTTTTTATCTTTGTTTTTTGACAGTTTCTTAAAAAGTTAAACATATTCCTAACATATGATCCAGTCATTCAATGTCTAGGTATTTACCCAGACAAAGAAGTGGGATAAAAATGTATAATACTGTATTATTCCATGTATGTAAAGTTTTGGAAAATGCAAGATTAATCTATAGTGATAGAAGTTCAGGACTTCCGGCCAAGATGGAGGCAGGGGTAGACACACTGTGCCTCCTTGTACAACCAAAAGAAGGACAATAACAAATTTTAAAACAAAAAAATAACCAGAACTGACAGAAAATTGAACCATGTGGAAATTCAACAACCAAGGAATTAAAGAAGAAACATTCATCCAGACCAGTAGGAGGGGCAGAGATGGGCAGCCGGGTCAGAGAGGACTTGTGGCAAGGCGGCAACTGGCAAACTGGGCTGTCCCACATCCGTGTGTGGATAAACCAGGAGGAACAACTGGGGAGCAAGACAGACTATGCAACCCAGGGTTCCAGCATGGGGAGATAAAACCTCAAAACCCTTGACTGAGAAAACCTGTGGGGGTTGTGGTGGTGGGAGAAACACTCAGCCTCACAGGAGAGTTCGTTGGAGAGACCCACAGTGTCCTAGAAAGTACACAAACCCACCCACCCAGGAATCAGCATACAAAGGGCCCAATTTGCTGTGAGCAGCAGGGGAAGTGACTGAAAGCCACCTGAGAGATGAGCAAGCAGCATTGTTCCCTCTCAGAAACCCTGCCTCACATACAGCACCACAACCTAGTGAAGTGGGTTGCCCTGCCCTGGCAAATACCTGAGGCTCCACCACTTACCATGTAACAGGCTCGCTGAGATGAAAAAACATGGCCCAGATGAAAGAACAAATCAAAGTTCCAAAAATACAACTAAACAATGAACAGATAGCCAACCTATCAGATGCACAGTTCAAAACACTGGTGATCAGGATGCTCACAGACTTGGTTGAATTTGGTCACATATTAGATGAACAAGTGAAGGATACAATAAGGGAAATGAAGGAAAATGTACAGGGAACCAACAAGGATGAGAAGAAAACTGGGACTCAAATCAATGGTGTGGACCAGAAGAAAGAAAGAAACATTCAACCAGAACACAATGAAGAAACAAGAATTCAAAAAAACGAGGAGAGGCTTAGGAACCTCCAGGATGTCTTTAAACGTTCTGATATCCAAATCATAGGGCTGCCAGAAGAAGAGGAAGAGAAAGAAATGGAAAACTTATTTGAACAAATAATGAAGGAGAACTTCCCTAATTTGGCCAAGAAAATAGACTTCCAGGGAGTCCAGGAAGCTCAGAGACCCCCAAAGAAGTTGGACCCAAGGAAGCACACACCAAGGCACATCATAATTTCATTACTCAAGATTAAAGATAAGGAGAGAGTCTTTTTTTTTTTTAATTACTTTATTGTTGTTCAATTACAGTTTGAATTTTCCAGGAGAGAGTCTTAAAAGCAGCGAGTTACCTACAAAAAAAGTTCCAATAAGACTATCAGCTGATTTCTCAAAGGAAACCTTGCAGGCAAGAAGGGACTGGAAAGAAATATTCTAAGTCATGAAAGGCAAGGACCTACACCCAAGATTACTCTATTCAGCTAAGCTATCATTTAGAATGGAAGGGCAGATATAGTGCTTCCCAGATAAGGTCAAGTTCAAGGAGTTCATCATCACCAAGCCCTTAATATATGAAATGTTGAAGGGACTTATCTAAGAAAAAGAAGATTAAAAATATGAACAGTAAAATGACAACAAGCTCACAACTATCAACAGCTAAACCTAAAAACAAAAACAAAAGCAAACTAAGCAAACAGCTAGAACAGGAACAGAATCACAGAAATGGAGATCACATGGAGGGTTATCAGTGGGGAGAGAGTGGAGGGAGGGAGGGGGAAAATATAGAGGGAATAAGAAGCATAAATAGTAGGTACAAAATGGACAGGGGGAGATTAAGAATAGTATAGGAAATGGAGAAGCCAAATAATTTATATAATGACCCATGGACATGAACTAAGGGGGGGGAATGTGGGTGGAAGGGGGGCTACAGGGCAGAAAAAAATAAAGGAGAGAATAAAATGGGGCAACTGTAGTAGCATAATCAATAAAATATATTTTTAAAAAAGTTCAGTCATTCCTTGGGTATAGGGAGGGTGAGAGGAGCAGAGCGGACAGGTGACAAAGGGGTACAAGAAGACTTGCGACGATAGTCATATTCATTCTTGTGATTGTAGTGATGGTCTCAAGGAGTAAACACATTTGTGAAACTTCTTCAGTCGGTCACTTAAAAAATATACCTGTATTATTACCTCAATAAAGTTGTGTGTGTGTTTAATGCTACTTGAGCTCCAGTCCCCAGAGACGCTGACTTTGTTGGTCTGGGTAGGACAACAGGGCTGGTATTCTTAAGAGTCTGCCCCTAAAATGCAGCCGGGTCTGATCACTGACCCTTGTAATTTCTGGTAAGATTTTCGATTATGAGAGCCTAAGGCTAAGCAATGGCTTTTAATTTTTGTGGCTGAGGGAAAATAATGTACGTAAACCAACCAAAGGACGTCACCTAGGAAAGTAGTTGAGGGCACTAAGGTGTAGGTGAGACCAGATGAAATCACCACCTTTTGGGTCATAAAAGCTCAACTGCCAGCAATTCCATAAAGTTCAACCTATATTTTCAATATTTTCACCCTCGTTACACAATAAGTAAGACTTGTCATAGAAGTGCTGGACCAAGTCCCACTGTGTTACTTCAGAATATTAGAACTAGCACACGGCCATTAACGCACTTCGCTAACCATACTCCTCCCCATTTCACCTGCCCCCCGAGCCCAGCCAGTAAGCACTCTGAACGGTACAAGAAAATATAATTTAAATTAAAAATAAACAATGTTTTTTAAGTCTTTCATTTGGTCTTTCCCATAAACTTTCATCTCATATTTCTGTGTTTAAATTCAACTTGAGATCTGCTTTTTCTCCCTTAAGAAGTAATGTGTATTCACTGTAGAAAAGGTGAAAAATACAAAAAAAACACAAATAAGACTCTGAAAATTAAGCATAACCCCACTACATACCTTGGCCACTTCTGAAAACCCAGGACTTTGCTCAGTGGTTAGCCATTTTTGAAAATAAACTTCAGGTTATAAACAGTTCTTCGTGGTTCCTCTAAATCACTTGAGGCCCTTGTTAATATTTATTCAAGCAGGTTAAAGTATGAGTTAGTTCCTTAGTTATCAAAACTGGATCTCGTATGAAGTGTTAATCCAGTGATATAATAAACCTAGCTGGCTCATCTGAAGAATAAAAAGCCAGCCCTGGCCCGCAGCTCAGTTGGTTAGAGCGTTATCCCGTTAAGCGAAGATTGTGGGTTTGATCCCTGGTCAGGCACATGCAGTGAGGAACCAGTGAGAGCAAAAATAAGTGGAACAACAAACTGATGCCTCTCTCTCTCTCTTTCTCTCCCTCACCCCCTTCCTCTCTCTAAAGATACATTATACACACATATCAATTTGAATGCAGATTTGAGCATTTCTATTCACTAGTTCTCAGATATGGTTTTAAATAATTAGTGCCTAGAGAGAGGTAATCCCGTTCTCTTCTCTAATGTGCAAAACAGTTACCAGTAGTCAGTCAGAGCTAAGGAAATAGAGAATTGAATAAAGTAAGAAAGATAACAAAGTGGGTAAATAGGGCAGCCTAGGGATGGACCAAAAATCTGATAAACTAATTTCTGAAAATATTTCAGAGCCACTCTGTAGATGAATTACTGAACACAAATGTAGAAAACTTCAAAATGGAGTTTTAGTGGCATGCCGCCTCCCTTTAATTAGGAGCCAGTCCCGGGTGATGGCCGACCAGGGCGGTGCCTTGGAGCCTCTTCCTGGCTCCAACACAGGAGATATAGTACTGTCTTCAGATTCCCCTCTGTTCACATTAAGGTTAAAAACTATAGGAGGCATCTGGGAAGTAAAACATATTTATTCCTCTTGAGTAGTCTAAAAAAGTGTTATCTTAGTCTGTTCAGGCAGCTATAACACACCATAGACTGGGTGGATTATAAACAACAGAGATTTATTTCTCACAGTTGTGGAGGCTGGAAGTCCAAGATCAAGGTGCTGGCAGAATCGTCAGTGTCTGTTGAGAGCCTACTTCCTAGTTCATAGACGGCCATCCTCTCACTGTCCTCACGTGAAGAAAGGGGCAAGGGATCTCCTGGGGTCTCATTTCTTTTCTTTTTTTTAATTGTTGTTCAAGTACAGTTGTCTACATTTTCTCCCTACCATTCCCCGTGGGTCTCATATCTAAGGGCACTAATCCCATTTAAGGGCTCCACCCTTATGGCCCAATCTCCTCTGAAATGTCCCACCTCCTAATCACCTTGGGGGTTAGGACATCAACATTATGAATTTAGGGGGGATACAAACATTCAGACCATAACAAGTATGTACCTTTACATCCAGGAAATGAAAACTAGATTACCCAATGAAGTGCAGGAAACTCTGCCTGTTCCTGCTAGGGAAACGCTGAGAGTCTGGCCTTGGCACAACTTGATGAGCCTTGAGCAAAAGCCCACAGTGAGCTTAGCATCTTGTACTGTTCAGCCCTTGAAGAATGGTCCTTCTGGTCAAATGCTAAACAAGGTCTCCATTGGTCCTACAGGGACCGGCTCAGACTCACAGACTGAAGACATTTGAGAACAGGGATTCAGAAAAAAGCTTCTGAGTATTTGATTGAAAGCACAACCTTCCAAGAGTGAAGCAGCCATAACCCCCCTCTCCCACTCACACAGGGTGAGAAATTGCATAAACAAATATTTTGAAAACTGTCATGCCTCCCATTTGTTCCCCTAAAAGCTCATTGGTCTCCCCACAGGAGCCCTTTCTGACCCCCACCCCCTTAAGTTGGTATACAAACCCTGATATCCAGCTGTTGAGGGGGTGCATTTCAGCCAAGTACATTCACACCCAGGTGAATAAAATTTGTTCTCTTTTCTCCTGTCAATCTGCCTATTGTTAACTTTCAAGCCCTCAACCACTGAATCTTAGCAGAGAAAGTTTGTCCTCCCAACAGTGCAAATTTCAAGTGAGGAGGGGTCCATTCTGGAGTTGGCAACAGTTGTATCCGAAACTGGCTGTCAGCTGCCCCATCTTTGCCCATACGTGGGATGTTCTGGTGGTTACTTCCCTTTAAGGTCCCCAATGCTCACAATGATGCAATGGGAGAAATTTACCAGAACTGTGAAATCTTGAGATTAGACTAAATGGTTGCTTAAACTCTGGGGTTACAGCTCTGGCTTAAAATCCCGAGATGAGCTTCACCCTCTTTTTGCAGCAGGGCTACATTCATTGTTTTTTATGTGTTTTTCAGGAATTCTATCATCTTTAAAAAGGTCTGTTGTTACAAGTCTGCTCGTGGCAGGATTTAAGTTTGATTCCAGTATGGCCAATGTTCTATTCCAAGGAAATCTAGACAAAGTGATGTGTACCAGAAGTTTCAATGCACAAATATTTATGGGATACTTTGCACAAGTATGGCGAGTTTATTTAAAAAGCAAACCATGTCATCAAGGGTAGGTTCCTAGAGAAGTAAAGGGACATGTGGTCAGGAGGGGGGAAGGCCACGGCTACAGATTTTCAAGAAGGAAGTGGGAAACAGGGTCAAAGGCCATAGATGGGTTGAAAACTGAAATGACTTAGATTGGTCACGAGTGATGTGGGTGAAAGCAGTTTCCGGATGCGTGGGATCGGGGAGCAGGCCACCTAGAGGAAGTGGCACAACAAGAGTTAATGAGCCTCCTGGAGAGAATGATGGAGAAATGACAGTCACCCACAGGAGGAAAGCTCCCTCTGTTCCTAACCCTACACGTCATCCCTGAAACTTTGAACTAAGAATTAATGAGGAATACGAAAACGAGAAATGTACAAGAGGAGAAGTAGAATATTTTAAAGTGTGCATATCCATAAAAAATCAGGAAAATTAATGTTTTCTTTTTTTTAATTATTGAAGAAACCCTCTGCTCCTTTACTAGGTCAGATGTGATTCGATTCTCCGTCCAGTGGCTGCAATGCTGACAATCAGTGAGATGGAAGAGCTAACTCTAGATAGATTAACACAATATAGGAAACGCGTCCACGAACAATGTTTTAAAAATATTCAAAATCTGCTCAATTGATTACTAAAATATTGAAAGCAATTTGAGTTCCTTGTTCCATCTGCATGGAGAAGTTCATGTGGTTTTGCAACAGGAAGTAGAGTTATGAAAAGGTTCCTGGTCCTTTCAGACAGCTGGCCTAGCCTGACGAAAACCATCCCAGTATAGGTTCTAAGAAATAAAAAGAGCTGCAGGGAATGACCAGATGCCAAGGAACCCACGTCTTAAAGGAAAGCAGAAGAGGGGTCTTATGTTTAGGAGCACCCAAGTAAAACCATGGGTTCAGAAAGAAGGGGGATTTCTCCAGCAGCGTGTTAGAGACCCCCCAGCGAGTGGGGGGAGGCCAGGGTGGCTGCTGAGCTCAGGAGCACCCACACCCAAGCAGGGTTTCAGCAGAATATTCATCAGTTTTCCAGGTGTGCCCTATTAGGGTCATGGTCTGCACTGATTGGTCAGTCAGAGGACAGTGGGGGGGTCTTTAGTCACTGCAGTTGGTTCTGGCATCGCTCACCTGGTTTTGCTGCTTTTCTAGGCCTGGAGCTGAAATACATCAGAGGCCTGGATGTTCTCTCCAGGGAGGGAAGGCCAGGGGAAGAGAGGTTACCCTGGGGGTGAAGTATCTGTTTTCCCAGTTTTGCCCCCTGCCAGACACTCAGAGACTTCCACTCTGGTGACCATCTGTACCTGGCTGTAAATTGCTTGACCATTGTGTTCAGCTGTCTGCCTCAGTTTCCCTATTCCACTTGCCAAGGACTCTTCCTAGTTCCTCACTATCCTGCCTCAGTGCTGCAGTTGTCATGCCATGATAGCTTTGGATATTTTGTTTTCCCGTTTTGAAGCAGGGAAGGGAGTTTTCAAATGTTCTCAACTAGGTCCCCCTCCCAATCCCCAATCCATGAGTGAGATGTGTATGCCTCATAGTCTTTCTGTAAGTTTGGTTGCTCTGCAGTCCTGCAAAGGGCCCAGAGGCATGGATTTTCCAGCCCTGGAGTGTCCCAGTGCAAGCCTTCGGGCAGGGAATCCAGGCCTCAGTTCTTTACCTCCACCGTGGAAACGGAGGGGATGAAGGGAATTCTGAGGGAAAGAAGAGCAGAAACTCCGGGCAGGGTGTGGGGTGTCTGAAATTGAAAAGTGAAACAGACCCAATAAATACCCACTATTTCCTGCTCAAGCTGGGGTAAGTTTGTTGTTCCCGAGGGCCTGATTCATCCAGTTGAGTTCCGGGGTGGGGGCGTGGGGCTGCTGGCAGAGGGGAGCCCCTGGAGTTGGCACAGGAGAGGGGAAGGGGGGAGAGTAAAAGGCTCCACACAGAGGAAGGAATGAGGGAACTGACAGATGCTGTGCGCTCCCTGTGTGAAGGGTCACACACCCACAGCAACAGCGAGCAGAGCAGTGGCATTGTCTACATTTAACAGCTGAGGAAACTGAAGTGCTGGACAGTTAGGAACATTTGCCCAGGGTTGCTTGGTGAAAAAGTGGCCAATCCGGATTCGAAATCCAGATCTCCTCATGCTCTTTCCTTTCATTCAGCTGACACCAGCCAGGCCTTTAGCAGGAAACTGAGGGAGTGGAATCAGGATGGATATTGAAGTGGCCAGAAACTATGCAGGAAAAGTTGGTAGATTTGGTTAGATACAAATAAAAAATATTTGTGTGATCAAAAATAAATCACCATAAACAAGGTTGACATATGGACAAATATATACATATAAGTTTTTATATGTCATATAGCATAAGAATCTATTTACAACTGTTTATAATTTACATGCTTTATATTTATGTATGTTTGAAATTTATTTACACGATTCACATATGACCCCCATCTCATACGGTATATTTCAAAATAACTACTAAACAATGTTCACTTTTAAGAAATATAAGGATAAATTTTAAATTGTATGGGTATACTTCTGGAGCAATGTTTCTCAATTGAAGGCGATTTTGGCCCCCCGGGGACACTTGGCAATATCTGGAGACACTTATTGGTTGTCACAGTGGTGTGGTGATATTATCCCTGCTGTTTGTAGGCAGAGGCCAGGGGTGCTTCTAAACACCCACGGGACAGCCACCAGGATCAACAGTTATTCGGGCCAAAAGATCAGTTGTGTGGAGGTTGGGAAGCCCTGCTCTGAGGTGGACTGCTGTTACTCTAGAGTTGATGAAGGTGTATATGGTACCCCATCTTTCCAGATGCTGGTCCTTGGCTCCTCTTTCTTTCCACCATTCCCTCTTCTCTTTCTTTTCCCTCTCCCTTCCCCTCACTCTTATTCCACATCCAATCCACACCCGTCCTGTAGGTTCCACCTTAATAATACAACCAGAATGCCAACAGCTCAGACCACTGTTACCATGCTGATCCAAGCCTTCACTGCTTCTCCCTTATGTCACTGCATCCACTATGGCCACCTCGGCACAATAGTTAGGTGACATTGTTTATGACAGGTCCTGTCTTTCCTCTGCTCAAAATCCTTCGGCACTCTTTTATCCCATTCAGGGGACAAGCCACAGACCTAACCACAACCCACAGGTCCTAACGACCCTCCCTCTCCTGCTCTGTCCCGGGACTTCCTGTGGCCCATACAACCCTCCAGGCAGGCTTTCCCCAGGGCCTCTCTACCTGAATCCTTCTTCCTCCAACAACTGCACGTTTAACGCCTCGCTTCGGTCTGTTGCTCCCTGGAAACTTCCTCATTTAAACAATATATACATCGTTTAAAATCGAACCCCCTGCATTCATTCTCAGGCCTCATTCTCTATCCACCTCACTGCTCTATTTTTGTCCATCTAACATTTAATCATTTAGGACACTGTATTTTGCTTGTTTGTTTTATTGGCTGTCTCTCTAACTGCTCTAACCCTATATTAGGGCTAAATGCTTCAGCTCCTAGATAGGCAGGTTTGTTTGTTCGTCTTTAAGGAAAGTAATTTAAAAGGTAAAGTTGTTCTACAACAAAGTACCTAGAAATGCTCCCAGGTTACTTTGCAAAATTCGTGAGAAGGAACCACATTTTCTTATTTCTTTTATTTTAACTGTAGACAGACCCTGAATTGCTCATTTTGCATCTTTTTCAAAAATAAACTACATAATTTTCTTGGCCTAAGGTATATTTCATCTAGCAATTGGAAAAAGGATTATTACCCTGTTAGGCCAGTGGTTTAAATCCAGGCAAAATAAACATCAAACTTGGCATGTAAGTAGCCAGTTTAAACAGACTCTTAACCCTAAGCCTACCTCCTTCTTCAATATTTCTTCCTGAATATGAATAAGGCCATTGACAGCCTTGAAGAAACTTTTTCAGGAGAAGTGGAAATTTGATTTGGAGACATTCTCCTGGTGAAGTTCAGTTTTTTTAAGTGCTGTCTAATTGAAAAAAAGTTTAAACAAACTTGCTGAGTGAATTCTACAGGCTAGGCTCTGGGCTAGGTGAGGGACAGTCCCTCCCTTCCCCAACCCTTGCTCTGCATGCTGCAGCAGTTTTTCAAGTGGAAACAACATTTGGTTAATCAACAAATATATTCAAATATGCGTTGATTATGCTCCAGCCCTGGACACCTGGGAGACACGGGAGAACAAAACACAAAGACCCCACTCCCATGGCCTCGCATGCCCATAGTTATTGAACGATGGAGTGTGTTGAGAAAAGTGTAGTGAGCTGGATGGAGCACAGAATTAGCTTAAAACATGCTCCCTGTCCCTCAGGAGTTGTTAAATTACTACAGGAGATAACAATAAGATAGTGGCGAATAAAATGAGCCAGTTAGAAATTCTCACAGGCAAAACTGCAGGGAAGAGGCTGAGAGGGTGGTGGAAATGGAGAGAGAGGAACAGGAAAGGGCTCAGCAGAGGGGGAGGGCTTGGAGGAAGGGCGCCTGGGCTGACAGATGGAATTACAAGGCCCACGCACAGGGATACAGACTGCAACTGGGGGACTTTTCCAGTAAGGCCAGCTCAGTGAGTGAGGGTGTGGAGCGTGGCTGGTTGTGATATGTTTGCAAGACATCGCTTCTGGCCTCACCAGGATGGTGAATTCATCAATTCTTTCCTGACTCAAAGCTTCCTTGAGCAACTATGATGTGCTAGATACTCTTCTCCAGGCATGGTGGTGAGCAAAACAGAAAAAGTCCCTTCTGGAGAGGAAGACTGCACAGGTAAACATGTGAATAAACAATGCAAGTTAAGTTAGTGCCAAGAAAATAAAGCGGGATAGGGGCATAAAGGGAAAAGGGGTGGGAAAGGCATTGTAGAAAGGGTGGCAAGCGTGTGGGAGGGGAGCAGATAGCGGTGGGCAGAGTTCCAACTGCTGGATTAGGAGACAGGAAGCATGGCAGGTCTCTGAGCAGAGAAAGCTGTAGTTTGGAAAGGTCAGTCTAACAGTGACCTTCCACGCATGAGATGCGCAGTGGGTGAGATGCCTTCACATCCCTGCCCCATCTGAGTATGACAGCGCTTCCTTAAGTGGGAGCATTCCCTTTCTACAGAAAATCGTGAGGACGCACAGTGGCCGCAGCACGCATTGCCTGCCACTGTCCAAACTAGAGCTCCGACTTCTAACCTACATCAGCATTCTCTAAAGTAAATACCAAACCCCACACGCTGAATATTTTAGAAGCATTTCAAGGTTTACTCTATTAAAAAAGGAAGGAGGAGAGATTTTGCTAATAGTCATTGCAACTGCCAAAGTCAAATTTTCACTCCAAAGTTTTAAATGGTAATGGCTGTCCATTTTTCAGATATAACATAGCATAAATGTATTTTTTTGTGAAAGTTAACAAAACAAACAACAAAAACCGACACTAGAAACCGATCTTCCTGCAGTCTCCCCTCTTGCCCTGCTTCCTAACCATGAACAGTCAGAGTCTTAGGATGGGTTTTCACAGATGCTCATTTAAGGTAAACTTTTATAATGACCTTGACCAGTAGCTACATTTGCACACACGCAGATAAGGAAATCGACACAGCTGGGAAAGCGCTGGGTGGACTGGGTTGGCGAGAGGCCCCGTCACTAGCCTGGGACCTCAGGAATTTGGGATCACCAGTGCCCGGGGACCTTCGGGGTCGCTCAGGAGCGCGTCCTTGGGGTATGAACAGGTAGGAAGGGGGTGAGGGGGATGCAGGAAGTGAAAGAACGGTGCCCGGGGCTGCCTCTAGGGGGGCGGGGCAGGGTGGGAGGTCGGGCCAGGAGCCAGGGCGGGGCCGAGGGCGTGGGAGTGGGCAGGGCAGGGCACACTGGGAGGCGGGGCGGGAAGGGGCCTGGGGTGGCCGGGAGGAGGGGCGGGGTAGGGCTTGGGGCGAAGCCCGGGTAGAGTGCTGGACGGCTGTGGGGGGTGGGGATGGGGGGTATTTTCGAGAGGGAAGTGGGGGGAGGGGCCGGGAGGCAGAGCCAGGAGGGGGGCGGGGCAGGGCCCGGGGCCGGGGCGGGGCTGGGGGCGCCCTGGACTGGCGCCCTGGACGAAAGCTCTGTGTGAGTCCTTTGGTGTTGCCCTGGCGCGGACACGCGCTTCTTCTTACGCGGTTCCGGACTTCGAGACAGGAAAGTCCGCAAATTTGGGGTCCCCGCGAGTCCGGATCCCCGTTAGTCCCAAGTCCAAGCAGCCTCGGGTCCGAGCTGTCTCGCGGCCGGTGTCCAGTTGCTCCAGCTGCTCCCGGAGCGCACGGGTCCGACGGGCGTGGGGGTGAGGAGGGGGGCTTTCTGCAGGAAGATGAGGAAGCCCGACGGGAAGATCGTGCTTTTGGGGGACATGAATGTGGGAAAGACGTCGCTGCTGCAGAGGTACATGGAGCGGCGCTTCGCGGACACGGTCAGCACGGTGGGCGGCGCCTTCTACCTGAAGCAGTGGCGCTCCTACAACATCTCCATTTGGGACACCGCAGGTGAGGGCTGGCGCTGCCTGGATCCACACTGTCCTAGAGCTCCCCAGGGACGGTGGGCGAGGGGCTTCCCGCCCAATAGTAGCGTCCCAAGGGCCGAGGTCCTACAGGGCAGGCCTTCCGGGTTATGCATAGGGTCCCTCCCTTCCACGGCAGGTGACCCCATCTCAGGGATCAGGCCCCCAGTTACAGTGCACGGTCACCCTTCACTCTTCTCTGTTCCCGCTTGTTCTCTTTTGCTGGTTGAGAAACTCTTTTCTGTTCAGCCCCTTGGTGCATTTAGCGACAGTCCAGTTGATGCTTAAAAAGTACCCCTGGCTCCAAAAGGACCTATGTCACTTGTGTACCCTACGGCCACGTCTGGCTCGTATGGTAGTGTCTGGCTCCAGAGCGTCATGGGGCTGCACTGAGCCTGCTAGTGATAACCAGGCTCAATCACAGACATGTCCCATTTGATACCCACAACCACCTTGAGGGGTGAGCAAAGCTAGTATTATTACTCCCTTTTTAACAAAACAGGAAACTGAGGCACGGTGCCTTCTTTTGCAAGGTTTAGTCAGGAAAGTGGGAAAGAGAACTCAAGTGTCCTCACTTAGTCCTGAGCCTATTTGCATTTTCCAGTTTCTTTATCGTGTGCTTGATCTTGGCTCATATATATTATGGGGCTTGAAATGATTTTCTGTAGGAGCATTTTTATGATAGATAATGAATTATTTTTAGTGTGTGTAGTAGTTGTGATTTTTCAAAAGTACAATTTAGAAGATCTTAATTCAAGCTTTCAGTTTAACTGCAGAATTACAATGGCAATTATAGTGTTACAATAGAATATATTTCCTTCTCCGTGAAAAAGAATAAGATCTTGTGGGTAAATAAAAAACTAAATAGTATGGCATGTTTTCAATGAATATTCTTTTTAGAGCCTGAAACTTTAAGGTCTGACTTTTTTAATGTCAGCACTTTATAAATGATGTAGATACCCAAAGGTCCTGTCTAGAATTTTAAAACTGCCAACTTGGGTGCACCAGCCTGCTAAATAAACAAGATTTTAACTAATTCTCTATTCAAAACGGAATTAATGACATTTACCGAAGTACATCTACTTCTTTTCCCTCCTTCTTCCTTTTTTTATTGCTGTCTTTTTTGTTATGGCAATTAATGTCTTGACTAATTTATTAAAATCATGCTGTAGAAACAGCATCTTCTAGGTACTCTTCCCTGCTCCTTCCTCCAGCTCCAGGCTGCACAGTGAGGTTTCCGTAAGATCCTTTACTGCTTAAGCTGCCGCTACTAGGCATTTGGTACCTGTGGAGTGCAGTCTCTAGAAGTCAAATCAAATCAAATTAACACGACTTGTCTGCCTGTTTTGGACAAGGCTGGCCCTTTTGCTCCATTTGTTGACTGGCTGGACTTCACTGCTGTCCCTGGTTTATAAGAGGATAATACAGGAATGGCATTGGGGACCCAAGCCAAGAGCCCTGTCATGGCCACCATGAGAACTTGCCCTTTTCCATGAGGTGTGGAGTTTCTGGAACAGGAGCTGACCTTAGTTGGCATCTCCAGCATCTATGGTATGAAGTAGCAGTGTAACTTTGATTGGCCACTTTCTTCTTCAGTGACAAGGACATGATGCAGCCGGAATGTTGATCATCAGAGGATTTTGTAATACAGCTAATGAGATATCCCTGTTGCTTTGTTGGACTCTCTGGGGCCGAGATTCATTTCCTGTCTGCCTATGCTACTGCCTTCTTGTTCCTGGAACCCTGGAGTGTGAGCTCAGTCAGGCTCCTGGGGCCATGGGGGCATCCAGGCCCCTTCTCCACACTGCTGACCTCCAGTGTATATACACTTAGGGTAACCAAGGCTCTGAGTCAGCAGTCACACAGGCTACCTCTGTGCCTGCTCCCTGGTGACTGTGGGGATCTGGGTGACTTGGAGGGAAAGGAGAGCTATGAATAGATAGATACCTTTTCAGTAATCCCTGTTGGGAATTCAAAAGTTTAACTCTTAAGGGATCCTACTTTTTTCCTCCTTTTGTCTTGCTCTAACTTTCTTTCCATTCCACAGACATTGTTTTTAAAGTTGTATTCCTTTAAAGTTTTGTAACTGAGGCAGTAGGATGAGAACCAGCTAGAGAATGAATTGTTTTTCAGTGCTGCCCTTGGTTGCATGGGATGGGTGTGTGGAAGGTGTTAGGTTTTTAACAGTGAAAGTGACAGTAAGGGGTCAGAGCCTCTGTTTTACTCTTGGCTTGTCCTTTAAAAAAACAAATTATCTGGCTGCTTGAAGCCTGCAGGGCAGGTGAGACTAGAAAGGGGAGGAGATTTGCTAGGCTGATTAGCAGGATTTTACTTGATCCACAAGATTCCTTCAGAGGGAGGTATGACGGTTTGCACGTCAGAGATGGGGAGACGGAGCTGGTAGAAGTTGACTTGTTCTGTCCGGCACAGGGAATCTCCCTCGTGGCTCTGCCCCTTGCCTAGTTGGGCTGATAGATGTGAGGCACTGGGAACCCAAACCAAGAGCCCTGTCGTGGCCACCAAACCATATATGGGTTGGTAAATCCCAGAAGGAAAAGGAGGTTACCCTGAGACAAGCAAGAGCCCTGCCCTGACTGGTGTGGCTTGGTGGGTTTCCCCGAAAATCGAAAGGTCCACGGTTTGATTCCCTGTCAGGGCACATGCCTGGGTTGCGTGCCAGGTAGAGGCAACCGATCAATGTTTCTCTCACACATCACACATCAATGTTTCTCTCCCTTTCTCCCTCCCTTCTCCTCTTTCTAAAAATAAATAAATAAAATCTTTAAAAAAAAAAGAAAGAAAGAGCCCCAATTGAACTTACCACTACCCCTACTCTGTCACTCCTTTGGTTACTCTGAGCAGGCTAAAAAGATGTTTCCCATTGTTCCGCAAATGTGAACTGAGCCCCTACTGTGTGCCTGGGCACCATTCCAGGCTCCATTCTACAACAGAGATTTTCAACCTTGGTCATCTCATGGCACACATAAACTAATGACTAAAATTCTGCAGCACACCAAAAAATATATTTTTTTGCTGATCTGACAAGGAGATAGGTATAATTTTGATTCATTCACGCTGGACGGCTATTATTGTGTTGGCTGTTGTCCTTTCTTTTTTAATTTGACTACCTAAGGGAAAAGAGGTAGTGCCCCTGACTAAATCGTCAGGTATTGCCTGGTTTACAAATTCTTGGGGCCCACCGGTTGAAAATTGCTCTTCTACAGCAATGCCAAGCTAGCCGGGGTCTCTGTTCCACCAGCTTTAAGCTCCAGAGGAGCAGGAGAGGGCCATAAGGAAAGAAGTGGTATCATTTCACACCTGATCACTGTTTTGGAGAAAACACAGCAGGGGAACCAGAAACTGACAGTGTGCCTTAATAGATCCCCTCACCAGGGCCTTGGAAGGCTTGACACCCCGCCTCATTTATCCCTCATTTCTCAAGGCTGCAGTCCCTGACAGTAGGGTGATATGCGTTACAGTTTCACCCCCACTATCTGTCTCATGAAGACCATTTTTCTGACAATATATCCCCTTCCCTTTAGGTTCGTAACATGTTCCTCATTTCCATCTGAGCCCTCCTCACTGGCAGCGCCCTCCTCATCCATATTTCTGCTTGTAGTCTGCTCATGCCCACTGAGGGACTCTCTTTAAGACGATACCGCTTTTCTCTTCCATGTTCCCTACGGAGCCCTCACTAGCAGAGTTGTTAACATCCGTATTTCTCCTAACAGCCTCTTCAAGGCAGTCTTTGCTCTTCTTAATCATGCTCCTCAAATTCTTTCAGCCTCTGACCAAGCGCAGTTCCAAAGTCACGTCCATATTTGCTACAGCAACACCCTACTCCCAGTATAAAAATCTGTTTTAGTTTCCTACTGCTGCTGTAACAAATTATCACAAGTGTAGTGGTTTAAAAAAACCTGCGTTAGATGTCCCAATGGGTCTCCCTGGGCAAGTGTCAGGTGTCTGCAGGACTACTCTTTCCTGGGGGCTCTTGGGAAGAACCTGTCTCCTGGCCTGTTCCAGCCTCTGGAGCCTGCCTGCATCCCATGGTTCCTTTTTTTTTCTTTCTTTTTTTTAAATTAAAAAAAATCTTTAACCAAGGCTGTGGTTTTTAAAAATTTATTTTAGAGAGAGAGGAAGGGAGAGAGGGAGAGAAACATCAATCAGCCGCCTCCTGCATGTGCCCTGTCCAGGGACTGAACTAGCAACCTAGGTATGTGCCCTGACCTAGGATCGAACCTGCCAGCTTTTGGTGCACAGGACAATGCTCCAACCAACTGAGTCGCCTGGTCAGGGCTGCATCCCATGGTTTCTTCATCTTCCAACGCCGTAGCCAGCAATGGCTGCTTGAGTCTTTCCATCATCAGGTCACTTGGACCTTGACTGCCATGCCTCCCTCTCCAACATTTATTTATTTGTTAAATCTTTAATACAGAATTTTATTAGAAGAGGGGTGGTAGGCCCCAGAGGATAGGAACAATGGCCCTGGGGAGTTAAGGGAGCTTTGAGGAGGGGTCCTGGCCGGGAACATCTATGCCTGTCAGAGGTAGAGGGCCAAAGGGCCAGAATCTCAGAAGCAGCCATGCCAATGGTTTGGGGAATGTCATTGGTATTTTCCTCGGCGACCAGGTGCATATTGGACCTGTGCCGGGGTCTTCACTCATAGAGTTGATGCTGTGGTTTTGGGAGATGGGTTGCAGGTGCATGACATTGCAGAAGCCACGATGGTACATTCTTCCATCTCATACAGCCAACGGCATTTCTCCTGGAAGTCGGTGATGGGATGAAGCTTGGCATGCACAGCCTGCCCACTGAACAAGGGGTTACTGAGTTCAGTCACTGCCTGCTCTGCATCCTTGTTGTGCCAAAACTTAACATAGGCATTGTCCACGAGGTGGTCCCCCAAGTTGTTGCGCACATTCATCTCTTCAATCTCCCTGTACTTCTCCTGCAGTTCTGTGAAAGGCTCCTCAAAGAAGTTATTGTGTTCTTGTACTTCCACGTTGCTCACGTGACAGTGAGATCCCTCTGTGGTTTAGGCAGTGTTCTGTGGATTCCAGTACAGGCCGAGCGGCACCATGGTCTGGCTGGAAGCTGATTAATGGTGAAGCCAAGAGCACTGGTCCATATGGGGGCAGGTGCCAATCCTTAAAGTGAAGAGAGCAGTGAGCATTCAGCCTTATCCTTCTCAATCTTGAATATTGAAGCTGAATATTCAGCCATTTTTACCCAAACCCTTTCTCTCCCACATTTAAAAGCCTCCTATCATCACACTGGGATCATCATGATAATGTAGATAACCTTGTTTTAAGGTCAGCTGGTTAGCAATTGTAATTTGTCTGCAATCCTATTTCCCCCTTGCCATGAAACAATATGTTCATAGGCTCCAGGGATTAGGACTGTTTTGGGGGGGCTGTTCTAAGCACAGCCAATGACCACAGGTGTGATTCTGTGGCTTTCACCTTTCTCCACCTGACTTCCCTTATCTATAAAAATGGAACAACTGTAGTACCCACCTCCAGTGTTGTTAGGAATCAATGAGTTAATATTGACAAAGTGCTCAGGGGAATGAGGAAGTTTTGTGTCAGTGTTTGCTAAATAAATAATTATTTCCTGGCCCTGGGTGATTAGGACCATAAGTGCTACCAGCAAGCATGTCCCAGAGGGAAAAGAGAAGCTTGGGTAGGTCCCCAATAAATAATTCTGCAATAAATGGAAGGATCAAAGAGAGTGGAAATTCAGAGTAGTTGATTTAAGAACTTTCTTTTGAACAACTGTAGTGCAACCTGGGAGAGTATGCTGGCATTCCAGGTTATGAAATCATGTGCCTGGAAAAGAGAGAATATAATTGCTCATACCTGTGACATTAGCTAAGGGGGGGGGGCCTATCTGTGAAGGAAGGGATAGCACAAAAGTGAAGCGATTTCAGTGAGACGAACCGTCCATGTGAGAACCTCAGGCCCCTTGTCATTCTTCTTCCACTTGGCACAGAAGCCACAACCCCTAGCCCCACATGTAGGCAGCTGCTTTTAGATTCAGGGAATGGCAGAGATGCTGTGTCCAAAGTGATGTTATTCAGGTTGGAAAGGTGGCAATGTTGTGGATGAGTCTGGAGAGCAGCTCTCTTTGTCAGGGATCACAGAGTTCTTGACCATTGATCCTTTGGACTGGCCTGTGAGGACTTCAGGTTTAAAGAGCCTTGAGAGATTGGTGCAGACGTGGGTAGACAGCCCAAACAAATGTGGAGCTGGGGTGGAGGACTTGGATTGTAGCTGGCTCTCTTATTGTGTTAGTGGGGCTGCTGAGTGGTTTTTGAGGTCCTCGTGTGGTGATTCTCAGCCTGACAATCAGTATTTGTGTGATAGGAGAGCATCTGGTGTATTACATCCCCTTTCTCAGATTGCAGAAGCAGTTTGCCGACCCCTGGTTTAGGTCCTACAAAGGGGAAAACATTTTTATAAAAATCTTTTCTGTAGTTATAGGAACTCACAAGTGTTTAGCATTCAGTGATTGAGGGACCCATAATTCAGTTAAACTCAACAAGCAGCACTCAAGTTTCTCCTGTGTGTGTCTGCTCTTAGCTAGACTAGGGTGAGGGTGATGGCCTAGATTTAAGATTAGCATGAGCTTCTGAAAAAAGTCTTGGAAATAAATCTTAGTTGAGGTTTGGGATTTGGAAGCTAAACTCAGAAAGCCTGTGTTGTAGGAGGGTTTATATCTTTGTAGGTGGGTCTTCATCTTTGTAGGTGGGCCCATGTCTTTGTAGGTGGGTCCACATCTTTGTAGGTGGGCCTACCTCTTTGAGGTGGGTCCACATTTTTATTGTTGCTGGTGACTTTGAATGGGTGTCTTTGGGTGCAAGTCTTCCTTTACAGAATTATTCTGCTTTAATGACCAAAAACAGTGGCCTGAATATGAATGTGGATATTAAGACAGGTGGAAGAGAATCGGCTGTTGGGTTCAGTGAGGCAGACAGAGTGCCATTATACTGCGAGATTCCCGAGGACAAAGGATGCCTGTGAGCAACTGCACGTGCTGGGAGGTCAGCCCAGAGTCGTCCTGGAGGGGGCGCCAAGAATTCTGGGGGTGGGAAGAGGTATTTAAGGCCCACTAGTGTGGTGTTCATTCAGGAGAATTTAACTAATTAAGGTCAATCATATTCATTAACTAATACCCAATTCACATGTAATGTCTCTGGAAGATAATGTCCTGCTTTGTTATCTTTAAGTTTGCAGGAGAGATGGAAACTGCCCAATTCCAAATTGAACTTGCCCATCTTGCTTCTTTGAGACTTCACATAACTTCCTTTCTGTGAAAAAGAAATTTTACACATACTCACACACATGTTTGAACAACTGTTTGCTCTTCGAATAACGGCTTCATCACTGCAATGACAGAGTTTCATGGTCCCACCATCCCGTGCCTGTTGGCCTAGGCAGGTGCCAGGGTTCTTTTTACCCAGGCTGACCCTGATTCCTGGCTTTTCTGTACACTGCTGAGCAGGGTGTCTCTGCTGGGCTCTGGACCCAGTGAGCGTCCCTGCTCAAAGCCCCTTCCAGCCTTCCTGGATTACCTTTCCTCCTCTTCTGTTAGCCAGAGAGGTGCCTTTGAGCTTAGCCAGGTGCACTAGGGGTATTCCTTATTTCATTCCACTTTACTTTATTGTGCTTCATAGATACTATGTTTTTATTAACATCGAGGCAAGACCCTGAACCAGCAAAAGATTACAACTCACTAAAGGCTCAGATGATGGTTAGCATTTTTTAGCAATAAAGCATTTGTTAATTAAGGTATGTCCATTACGTTTTTTAAAGATATAATGTTGTTGTACACTGAAAAGACTATAGTAGAGTATAAATATAACTTTCATTCATGGGGAGACCAAAAAATGAATGTGACTCATTCTATTGCAATATTCACTTTATTGCTGTGGTCTGGAACCGAATCCGCCGAACCACCAAGGTATGCCTGTACTTATAATTCATCATATATGCGTGTCTTCCCTCTGATCTCACCTTCACTTATGGTCTCTTTCTCTGGGAGTGTCCCCCTCCTGGCGATGCCCAATTTGAGTTTTATCCCATCTTTTATTGTCATGTATTTTGTGAAACAGTCCTTGGTCATTGTAACAGAGGAAGAATTCCTCTTCAGACTGTGCTGCAGAGTGACCTGTTGTTCCTTATTGTACTCTGCCTTTTATCTATTCTTGGTATCCATTTGTCTTTCGTCTGATTTACAAACTCCTGGAGAGAAGATTGGGGTTTTATTCATTTTTATGTTCTCCATAACATTTAGCATTTTACTCAATGGTATTTTTTTAAGCTAAGGTTTTGCTGAATGAAATTGTTGAAAGCAATGGGAAAAATTGGGGGAGGCAGAACTAAGTGGTTTTATTTTCTTAACGATATATTGACTGAATGATAAAATCAGTGTGGAAATATTGTCATGTACTCTAGAATGCAGCTAACATTAGGCCATCGTGTATGTGGTAAGGAAATAGTGGTCTGTGGTGTTAATTATATGTGTCTTTAAGCAACTCTGTAGGAATTCATCTCTTTTTACTTTGACATCATTAAAAATCTATTTAGAGACGAAGAAGAATACCCAGGACTTTTGCTTCTGGGAAGATGGAACAGATGTACTTTTCCCTAGTCTTCCCACTAATTACAGCTAAAACCTTTGAATGTTAAATACAAAACAAACATAAAAAGACTCTCAAAGGTGGAGTGAAGAAGGCAGACTGGCCAGGGACCTTGAGAGCTAAAGAATGAGTCAGTGAGGTGAGTTCCGTGGGCTTTCTTTTCACCTCATTTATCCAAGACTTGGAGCTGAAGAAGTCAGAGAAGGCTGAGTAGCGAGCCAGGCTCTCATCCCCACTGGGTGATAATGAGCCCTCCTACTTTATGGTGTTGGTGGAGACCATGTAGGGAACTTGGACTTGTGCCTCCACCTGTCAGGAAAGAGGCAGTGCCTGCTGTAGCCCCTCAGCCCCTAAGACATTGTGTCGGAGGGAGCCAGCTAAAAGGTAAGGCCATGTAAGATCCAGAATCTCATAACACAGTATGAAAATGTCCAGGTTTCAATTAAAAAATCACTTATTTTGCAAGCACCAGGAAGATCTCAAACTGAATCAGAAAAAGACAGTCTATCAATGCAACACCAAGATTACAGAGATGTTAGAGTTATCTGACAAAGTTTTTAAAGTAGCCAGTATAAGAATGCGTTGATGAGAAATTGTGAATACACTTAAAAAAATGAAAAAATAGAAAGCCTCAGCCAAAACATATTTAAAGAAGAACCAAATGGATATTTCTGAACTTAAAAAAAAGTGTTAACCAAAATAAAAGGATAGGGGATGGAAACAACAGACAAATGCGAGGGAGAGAAGAAGGCACCCATGACCAGGAAGATAACACAATAAGCATCACTCAATCTGAAATACAAAGAGAACAGACTGAATGAGAATGAACCGAGCCTCAGGGACCTGTGGGACAAAAGATCTAACATTGTGTCACTGGAGTCCTGGAAGAAGAGAAGGGTGAGACTGACAAAATATGAGCAGAAATAATGGTTGAAAACTCCCTAAATTTGGCAATGGACATAAATCTGCAGATTCCAGAAGCTGAGAGAACCACAAGCAGAATAAACGTAAAGAAACTTGTGCCGAGACCCCTCACAATTAAATTCTAAAAACTAAGGGACAAGTTAAAAATCTTGAAAGCAGCCAGAAAAAAAGTCAGAATGACAGCAGTTATCTCATCAGAAACCATGGAGGCCAGAAGGAAGTGGCACAATGTATTTCTAACTACTATTTGTACTTCTTAATCCTCTCACTTTTTCATCCATTCCCCTACATGCCCTTCCCATCTGGCGACATTTTCCTTAAATAAGTCCCTTTGACGTTTCATATAATATTGGTTTGGTGATGATGATCTCCTTTAGTTCTTCTTGTCTGGGAAGCTCTTCATCTGCCCTTCGATTCTAAATGATACCTTTGCTAGGTAGAGTAATCTTGGCTGTAGGTCCCTGCTTTTCAATATTGCCAATTCCTTCTAGCCTGCAGTTTCTTTTTGAGAAATCAGCTGATAATCTTATGGGAACACCCCTGTAGGTAACTAACTGCTTCTCTCTTGCTGCTTTTAAGATTCTCTATTTTAGCTTTAACTGGTGTGGCTCAGTGGATTGGGCATCCTTCTACATACCAAAAGGTTGCCAGTTCAAGTCCCAGTCAGGGCACATGCCTGGGTTGCAGGCCAAATCCCTGGTTTGGGGGCATTTGAGAGGCAACCGATTAATGTATCTCTCTCACATAAATGTTTCTCTTCCTCTCGTTCTCCCTCCCTTCCCCTCTCTCTAAAAATAGATAAATAAAATATTAAAAAAAAAGATTCTCTATTTTAACCTTTGGCATTTTAACGATAATATGTCTTGGAGTGGGCCTCTTTGCATTCATCTTGTATGGGACTTTCTGTGCTTCCTGGCCTTGCATTTCTATTTCCTTCACCAAATTAGGTCAGTTTTCTTTCATTATTTTTTTCAAATAGATTTCCAATTTCTTGCTCTTTCTCTACTCCTTCTGGCACCCCTATGCTGAGAATGTTGGAATGCTTGACGTTGTCCCAGAGGCTGCCTACACTATTCTCATTTTTTTGGATTCTTTTTTCTTCTTGTTCTGATTGGTTGTGTTTTGCTTCCTTATGTGCCAAGTCATTGATTTGATTCTCGGCTTCATCCACTTTACCGTTGTTTCTTTGTAAATTGTTCTTTATTTCCATTAGTGTATCCTTCATTTCTGACTGGATCTTTTTATGCTGTTGAGGTCCTCACTAAGTTCCTTGAGCATCCTTATAAAACAGTGCTTTGAACTCTGCATCTGATAGATTGCCTATCTCCATTTCGTTTAGTTCTTTTTCTGGAGTTTTGATCTGTTCTTTCATTTGGGCCATATTTCTTTGTCCTCTCATTTTGTCAGCTTCCCTGTGTTTGTTTCTATGTATTAGGTAGACCTGTGATGATTCCCTGTCTTGGTAGTGTGGCCTAATGTAGTAGGTGTCCTGGAGGGTTGAGGGGTACAGCTTTCCCTGTCACTCAAGCTGAGTACTCAAGGTACTCCCTCCATGTGGGCTGAATGCACCCTCCTCTTGTAGTTGAGCCTTGATAGCTGTTGGCAGGTCAATGGAAGGGATTTACCCAGGCCAGTCAGATGCAAGGACTGGCTGTGACCTCTGCCCTCTGTGGGGGATCAGCTATGCGAGGGCAGGGTGGTGGTGCTCTGACATAGTCTGTAGCTGCTCACTGGGTGCGCAGGCTCTGGGATTTCCTGGGTGGTACAGGCCAAGATCAGCCCCCAGCTATGTTCTGCCCAGGGCCACCTTGTCTGAGCTATAAAGCAATCTGAGATGGCTGCTACTTGTGCTTGTCTTGGAGATTCCCAGATGGAACCAAGCTGTGAATCTAGGCTCACTGTTGCTAGTGCTGGGCTTGGAGCCACTTAGCAATAGGTATAGGGGCTAGGGGTTCACTGAGGCTGGCTGTTGCTTGTTTGAGAGGATTTAGGACATTGTGAAGCAGGAGCCAAGACCAGCCATTCATATGCAAAAGTCACATTAACAGCTGTGTGGGCTGGTAAGTTGAGTGAGACGGAGTTTTAGGGGATCTCCAGGGTGGGGCCAATAGTCTTAGCCAGGTTGATGGAGTCTCAGATATGGCACCTGCCTGCTGGCTCTGTGGTTCTGTTGGGGGAGTGTGGGGTTCAAAAAGGGACAATGGCCTCTGCCTGCCTGTCTGTCTGGGGGAAAGCTGTCCCCCAGCTCTCACCTTGATGCCAGACACTTGATTTCTTTCCTCCCTGTATGCCACTGGTGACTTTCAAGCTGCTACCCTGTTGCTGGAGCTCAGAGGAAGTGAGTCTGAATAAGTCCATATGAGGTTCATTAAGAGGACCTGCTTGGGACTCGAGAATTTTCTTCTACTGACTGAGTCCCCACAAGTTTTCACTGCCAGAGTTATAAAGACATATCTTCCTGGCACTGGAACCCTGGGCTGGGGGTCCTGGTGTGGATCTAGGACTTCTTGCTTCTGAGATATCCCTCCCAAACTTATCTACCACACATGGGTGTGGGACCAGCCCATTCTGTGTCTGTGTACCTCGTACCAGTCTGAATGGATGTGGTTTCTTTAATTCCATAGTTGTCAGACTCCCATTCTACTCGATTTCTGACAGTTGTGAGTGATGGTTCTATATTTTAGTTGTAATTTTGATGTGGTTGTGTGAGGTGATGAGCTGTGTTTACCCATGCTACCATATTGACTGGCACAATATATTTCAAGTGCTGAAAGCAAAGATGAAAAATGTTGATGTGTAATTCTTGTTCATCTTCAGTCCCCAAAAGTGACTCTGGAAGGACATGCTTCTATTTTATATGCCGCTGTCTCGATTGAGATCTTTCCACTTGTCTGGTGTTTACATTACGACACTGCTCTGTTGTGTTTTTATGTGAATATCTTTTCTACATTCATACAGTATGGAGCATTTTGAGGATGGCCTCTTTTCCTTAATGCATTTGAGATACATCTGTGTCATTGTATGGGTTCATTCCTGTTCATTGTTGAGTGATGTTCCACTGTATGGATGTAGCACTTGTGGTTATGCATCACCATTTGAAGGATATTTGGATTGTTTTCAGTTTTTGGTAATTATGAATAAAGACACCATAAACATTCAAATAGAGGTTTTGTGTGAACATACATTTCTATCTCGCAGATAAATGACCGAGGAATAGGCTACTTGGGTTTAATGGTAAGTGTATGTTTAACATCCAGTTGACCCAACACCATTTGTTAAAATTATTAACTTTCTGCTCAATAATGTTTCACATACAATACTTAAATTTTCCTGTACAGAATGGGGGGATATATTATGTAGGCAGTTAACTTTTAGACACCTTCATGAAGGAAATAGTCTGTTTTTTGGATTTTTCAGCTGACTTGATGCAAGCACATGCAAACGATTCAACAATGGAAAGTTCATTTATTTCTCTGCCAGTGTAATAGAAGTGCAGTTGGAAAGGCAGGGCACTTAAGAGAGTCGCACTAGAAATAAGAGACCTAAGAATGGTGAAGTGTTAGTCTTGATTATTTTATTGGCCATTAATCAGACAAATTTAATCATTTATTGTGTCTCAGCATAGAGTCTTAGAAGTTGTGGAGCTTGGTGACAGATGTGTCGATCTCTTATCCCCTTGTTTCCACTGATGAGTCATTTCCACTGAGCATTTAAAGCTGAGGACTTCTTTGGATCCACCTTCCTGCACAGCCCAATCCAACCCAAATTCACAGTAACTCTAGTATTTAGAATCCAACATAAGCCAAGTTGAGCTTGCATCTCCTACAAACTAGTTCCTAAATATTTGTTGATTTGTTCTGTGGAAGTAAAAGACATTCATGTGAACTGAAGGCTTCCCTCCCTGTGGCCTGGCCCCTCTGTGCTGGTCTCAGGCTTCTGAAATAAGGCAGCTACCTACTGCTAAGTTTCCCATTTTGGGGGGGATGTGGATCAGTTGGTCTTGGACCTGTGGGCAAAGTGGAGCTTAGATTTGACCTCTCTGAGTTTTTCTTTCAGCAAAGATGAGACCAGTCTGACTACCATAGAAGCCATTTTTCAGCTTTAGTGCTTTTGAAGATTCTTAATTTCCCAGCACAGTGGGAACCACTGAATTTGGAATATCCATTGCAGGTAACCATGCAACGGAGCAGTTTTAAATTGTGGAGTCTGACATAATCCTGTAAAATTAGAACAGGATTAAAAGGACAATTTTCTCAGCTTCTTTTTCTTTCAGATGAAGGGACAAACTCAAGAAGTTACTTGTCCTACTTCCAAATGCTAGTTGGTGGCAGAATAGGGGCCAGAGCTGGGGTCTTGTGACTCAGTCACTATTCCATGCTGACTCTCCTGCTATTGCTATCATGTATACTTTATTTAATTCCAGGAGCATTTGTGTGTTAAAAGTCTCCCCTACTGCAGTCTGCTAAGAAACCGGGGTGGCGTTCCTATGGAAAACTGGCTCGGGAAGTGTTTTCTGAAGGGTTTCCAGGTTGCTAATGTACAGCCCTTGCTTTCCTGGAGGCCTCTGCTTGTGGAAGTAGCAGGGATTTCTGTTGGCTTCCTGGGTACCAAATGTCATGCCTAGTGCCTTTGGGGCTTAGTCTCTTATTCTTACAACTACTTTGTGTGGTTGGCATTATTATCACCTCCCTTTTCAGAACAGGAAGCTCAGACCCAGAAAGGCCACAGAATTTGCACTGGATGCTGAGGAGCCTGGATTTGAGGTCTGCTTTTTGTCATATTTTAGTCTCTGTAATGGTCTTTCTCTCTCTCTTCAAACAAACAAACAAAATGTATATACTACTGGGAACCATGAAAATCATGTGGAGTTGCTGTCAGTTTGCTTTTTTCTTTAATTTTTTTTTTATTTCTGAAAATTAGTGGTGCACTTACACACTTTAGCCAAATACTCAGTGTTACAATTCTAGTAAAAATTCTAAGCCATGAAAAATTTCTGAATCAGGCATTTTCTTGAGGGACTCATGGCCTAAGTGAAATTAAATAAGTAATGAAATATGGCTCTTAAAGTTATTCTGTGTAATGGTAGTGCTAGTACATCAAATAATACTCAAAGGTTAAAATTACAGTATTATCTAAGCTGTTATTCTGCCTTGAATTATTTAAAATTAAAAAAAAATTGTTGGATCAAAAGAACACAATGCATAATGTCCTAAATAAGTTGCTTAGCTAATATACTCATGTTTATTTGTGTATCCTTCTGGACTATTGCACTATTTATTTTTTAAAAGTATTTAATTTTATTATTAACAGCCTTTATAGATACCTAGAGCTGACCTTGTGGTAGATAAATATTCTCACCTCATAGAAGAAGCTTTTTTGTTCTGGTTGTACCTGAAATGCTTACCTGTACCTGAAAGTAAATGTTCAGATATAAAGAACAAATCTAAAGGCATGTTTGCAATGCTTTTTGTGGGGGGTGATTAGCTATCACACAGCCTGTGGCTTTACAAAGTCCTTGAGGAATCCCCCCCAAATCCTCTCCAAAGCCTCCCCCGGATGAAGCTCCACCCCAGACTCTGGCCAGTTAACAGATGCTTGCCAGCGTCGCACTTGCTGTTGCCAGAGCTGTTCCAGCCTCTGCACTGTCACTCGTTAATCTTCTCTAGGACTGGAGGGGATGACAAGGTTAGGTCCTGTGTCAGGTAACCTGAGTCCGGAATGGGCTGAGCTGGGATCTGAGCTGGGCAAACTGCCCCAACGTTTACGCACTTAGTCACCGAGTCATGCTGTGTCCTTCACAGAAGTGATGCCTACTCAGAAGTGAGAGTGAAGTAGGACAGAATGCTCAGTGTAAGTAACACAGTCATTGTGTGTGTGTGCAGGATGTGACAAATACGTCCATTTTGTTTAGTGCCTGGTGTGCCTGTGAACTGAAAAGATATTGCCGTGCCCAAAAGCAGTCAGTTAAAAATAGTCCCAATCTTTGGGCTGTCTCGTAACTGGCAAGGTTAATGTATTAAAATACCTGTTCAATCAGTGCTTTACCCGTGGAGAATTATATGCACTTTATACATGTGTCTTCATGTCTGAACATGTCTGCACTGTGTTTCTGCCATCTGAACCAGCCTGTACAAAGGAGTTCCTAGAATCCTATTTCAACTGATAGGACTGAGGCTTTCCCCAGCCAATCAGAGCTGCACAATTCTGACCGATAAGAGTGGCTCTATTTTGGCCAATAAGCCGGTGCTCTTTGGACCAATCCAACTGTGAGGATTTGTAGTCCTCATTTGTATGGGAACAGACCAATCTGGGACCAGGGGCAGGGATTTCTGTCTATAGAAGCCAGCTCCCCACTGACTTGGGGAGTGCACTTTCTTTCCATGGAAGAGTGAAGGCTGTTTCCCTGGCTGTGCTGAGACACCCGTGTCTCTCAGGAGCAGGGCCCAGCAGACCAGCACAGTCCAGAGCAGACGGGCACAGAACGGAGCAGACCAGAGTGCAGTGGAGCAGACAGTGCGGCACAGAGCACACTAGGGGGGAGCAGAGCTGTCTAGTCAGAGAGGGGCCTGGTACCAGGGCCACCTGGCCCCTGGGCTGCCTCATGGCCCTGCTGTTTTCACAGCTGTGCTGTATCACAATTGAGCTGTTTTGAGCTGAATAACGTTTCCTTCTTCATCACACCCCAAATTGAGGATTTCTGTTGGTGCTGAATTGGCACCAACGACCATCAGTTGACAACAGTATGCTTATTCCCAGCTTCCAGTTGAAGACCAAATGAACCGCTGTGTTTCCATGGCATCAGATGATCAAAGAGGAATATAGAACTCAGAAGTAAAATGGTAACATTTTTTCCAAAGTCAAGGTATTATAACCATTAACTGCTTAAAAATGAAGAAAATTGATATGAATAGACCCTCTGCTCAATATGAAAGAGCAAATTTTATAGTCTCTTATTTTGCCTTTTTGATATATTGCTGTGTGATTCTTTTTGGGGGGAGATGGAGTTTGTTATCTTCCCTACTTTGCACTCACTTTCATCTTCTTGTGCATGTCCAGCCTCTAAGGAGCCTTGAGTGGCCACCTCAGTTGCTGCCTGAACAAAATGCCTCCAAGGTGCCTTCTAGTTTTAGTGTCCTAATGTGTGCACAGTGAGCACTCGGTGAGAGTGAATCCATTTGTTCATCAGTCAAGACTTTTTCTGAGAACTTCTCATGAACTAGACACTGTGTCGAGCTCAAGGAACAGCAGTGACAAAGTAGGCAGCCTTTCATCCTGGGATGGAAGTCTGGTGGAAAGATTGACATCAGACAAAGAGCACGTGTAATAACACCACCTGTGATAAGTGCCGTGAAGAAAAGGTGCCAGGACAGGCGTTAATTGGCAACCTAGTTCAGAATTGGTGGTGCGAAGTAGGTCATTTTTCCTTCTGGAAAACAGTTTTGCCTCTGTTTGCACATCGCTTCTTCATTCCTTTGTGTTTCCTACATGTGTTCCTCTGTTACCCTCCACATTTCCTGGTATTCCTATGTGTATGTCCCTTCTACCTCTGTGCCTTCCTGACCTCTTTGAGCTGCTTATCACATATGTCTGGCTCCCTCACTGAAGGAGTTAAACAAGATCTTTAACATTATTTTTTAAAATTGCTTTCAGAGAGAGAAAGGGGGAGGGGGAGAGAGAGAGAGAGAAACAACGATTTGTTGTTCCACTTATTTTTGCATTCGTTGGTTGATGCTCATCTGTGCCCTGACTGGGGATTGAGCCTGCGACCTTGGCATATCAGGGCGATGCTCTAACCAACTGAGCTACCCAGCCAGGACTAACATGTATTTATTTTTCGTATCTCTTTGAGTGTTGTGATTTTGCCCTTTTTTTAACATGGTCTTTTAACATGTGTCAGGGTGGAATTGCTTTAAAAAGTGCTTGACCAAATCTCATTCTTGTTCTGATAGAATGTAGAAGTCCTCCGCTGCCGTTAAACGCTCAGTGTTTGGCAGTTCCTCACCCCGACTATGCATCCACTGCTGTTAGTGTCACGAGCTGCCCAGTCTCTGTGGTGCGGTGTTCCTTGAGGAGCTGCATGAGCATGTTGGACCTCTTTAAAGATCTGTAAAATGTACACACGAATCATGGGGAGAATGAAATGATACTGTGTGTGTGCATGCCCGTTTGTGAGTGTGCATGTGTGCCCGTGCAGGTGTGTGTGTGTGGCATGTGTGTGCACATATATAATAGCTTGCCATTCTGCCCAGCAGAATGTTGGCAGTGCCTAGAGGGGGCTGAAGCAGACTTGGTTACAGGAATCAGGTTTCACTGACTCAGTGAAACTTGTGGGGTATGTGGAGGCTGAGGGAGCCTTGAGCTCAGGGACACCCACATCAATAACCAAGAACAGAGGAAGAAGTTTTTCCTTTCTAACAGTCAGCTTGTCCTAAAAACTGAGAAGTCAGATGAGTGGAGGGTGTTTTAAATCTTTTCTAAGTTTATGTCATAACCTGAGCGCTTCTGTGAGGATCTTGCATTATGAATAGGTGAGGATGGTGTGTGAGTCCCACATCACAGCACTCTGCAAAGTAGCAGTGCTGCCTTTGTGTTGTGCCTGGGCTTCTAATAAACAATTTCTGGGCTGTTTGAGGACTTTGTTCCCACTGTTCAAAGCGGTTTGACTGTTTTCTTCACTGCACATCTTTTCTCTAGCAGTTGCCAAAGCACATTCCAAAGCTAATTAATTTTCAATCTGATTAACTCTGGTTAGTTACTGTGTAGCCACAGGTCCCAGCAGCTCAAGAGTGAAGTTTCTAAAGCCTGGCAAGGCCTTTCGGCTGTCCTTGCTTGAGCAACCTGCAGCTACTTCCTAACTGTTACCAGGCACAAAGTACCAGGAAGAAGGCAGTAGAGGGGTGAAGTGCAAAAATGGCAAACTCAGCTTTGAGTTGCAGAGTCAGTTGTGTTGATGCTGTGTTTTATCTTCGGTTGATGAGAGTGGCTCCTAGACTGCTCGGGGCTTTACAGCATTGGTCCTCAGAGTGAGGTCCCAGGGCCGCGGCAACAGCATCCAAGCCCCGCCCAGACCTCTGGATCAGAATCTGCCTTTCACCACGTCACCAGGCGATGCACCGTGTAGGTGGAGGAGAAGCAGCTTCGGGCTTGCTGCAGCCACAGGGCAGAGGAGCAGGGCAGGGATCAGGCCTGAGTTTCCTGCTGTTCTTAGTAGGTGTTATTGTTACATGTAATTCTATCTGTCTATCTATCTATCTATCTAATCTTTAACCATACAGAATTTTAAAAATTGTGGTGAAATACACATAACATAAAATTTACTATTTTAATCATTTTTAAGTGAACATCTCGGTGGCATTAAGTATATTCACATGCTGTGTAACTATCACGACAGTCATCTCCAGAACTTTCTTCTTTCCAACCGAAATACAGTACTCATTAAACACTGTCTCCCTTCCCTCTTCCTCCAGCCCCTGGTAAGTGCCATTCTGCTTTCTGTCTCTGAATTTGACAGTTCTAGGTAATTACTTAAATATTTTATTTTTTTGTACAGCATATAATATTTAAATGTAATAAACTAAGTTCTAACAAAATACTTCAATATGATTGATTTAAAAAGGTTTTCTCACTGTTAAATTTAGAAAATTATATCTAGGTACTACCGTGTTGATGAAAGAAAGTCTAAACCTATAGAAAAATTTTATAAAGTTTATTTGAGCCAAATCTGAGGCCATGACCAATAGCAAGATCTCAATGGATTAAGAAAATGCACTGGTTCCGGCCAAGATGGAGGCGTAGGTAGACACACTGTGCCTCCTCGCACAACCAAAAGGACAACAACAAATTTGAAAACAAAAAATAACCAGAACTGACAGAAAATTGAACTATATGGAAGTCTGACAACCAAGGAGTTAAAGAAGAAACATTCATCCAGACCGGTAGCAGGGGCGGAGATGGGCAGCTGGGGCAGAGAGGACTTGTGGCAAGGCGGGGTCTGGAGGAACAGGGTTGGCGAGGTGGTAGCTGATGGAGTGGGGGGTCCTACATTTGCTTGCGGATAAACTGGGAGGAACAACTGGGGAGCAAGACAGACCAAGTAGACCAGGGTTCCAGTGTCGGGAAATAAAGCCTCAAAGCCTCTGACTGAAAAAACCTGTGGGGGTTGAGGTGGCAGGAGAAACTCCCAGCCCCACAGGAGAGTTTGTTGGAGAGAACCACAGGGTCCTAGAATGTACACAAAATCACCTATCCAGGAATCAGCATCTGAAGGACCCAATTTGCTTGTGGGTAGTGGAGGAAGTGACTGAAAGCTGGCTGAGAGCCAAGCAAGTGTCATTATTCCCTCTTTGACCCCTCCCCCACATACAGCTCCACAAGTCAACCATGTGGGTTACCCCACCCTGGTGAAGACTTATGGCTCCGCCTCTTACTACATAACAAGCACATTGAGACAAAAACATATGGCCCAAATGAAAGAACAGATCAAAGCTTCAGAAAAAATACAACTAAGTGATGAAGAGGTAGCCTCCCTACCAGATGCACAATTCAAAACACTGGTAATCAGGATGCTCACAGAAATGGTTGAGTATGGCCCCAAAATAGAGGAAAAAGTAAAGACTATGCAAAGTGAAATAAAGGAAAATGTACTGGGAACCAACAGTGACAGGAAGGAAACTGGGACTCAAATCAATGATTTGGACCAGGAGGAAGAAATAAACATTCAACCATAACAGAAAGAAGAAAAAAGAATTAAAAAAAAAAATGAGGGAGGCTTAGAAACCTCCAGGAGAACTTTAAATGTTCCCACATCTGAATCATAGGGGTGCCAGAAGCAGAAGAGGAAGAGCAAAAAATTGAAAACTTACTTGAACAAATAATAAAGGACAACTTCCTCAATCTAGCAAAGGAAATAAACTTCCAGGAAGTCTAGAATACTAAGAGAGTCCCGAAGAAGTTGGACCCAAAGAGGAACACGCCAAGGCACATCATCATAAGTTACCCAAGATTAAAGATAAAGAGAGAATCTTAAGAAGGAGTTGCCTACAAAGGAGTTCCCATAAGACTATCAGCTGATTTCTCAAAAGAAACCTTACAGGCAAGAAGGGGCTGCTGGCAAGAAGTATTCCAAATCATGAAAGGCAAGGACCTACATCCAAGATTACTCTATCCAGCAAAGCTATCATTCAGAATGGAAGGGCAGATAAAATGCTCCCCAGACAAGGTCAAGTTAAAGGAGTTCATCATCACCAAGCTGTTATTATATGAAATGTTAAAGGGACTTATCTAAGAAAAAGAAGATCAAAAATAGGAACAGTAAAATGACAACAAACAACAACTGAACCTAAAACAAAAACAAACTAAGCAAACAACTAGAACAGGAACAGAATCACAGAAATGGAGATCACACGGAGGGTTATCATCAGGGGAGTGGGTGGAGAGAGAGGGGGAAAATGTACAGGGAATAAGTAACATAAATGGTAGGTACAAAATAGACAGGGGGAGGTTAAGAATAATATAGGAAATGGAGAAGCCAAAGAACTTATGTGTACGAGCCATGGACATGAACTAAGGGTAGGGGGATACTGGTGGGAGGGGGGTGTAGGGAGGAGGGTAATAAAGAGGGAAAAAGTGAGACAACTGTAATAGCATAATCAATAAAATGTATTAAAAATAAACAAACTGTATTTGTAGCAATGCCATGTTACCATGATACCTTACATTTAAGATTATGTAGGCAAAGTATTTTTTTGGTATGTTTCCAATATTAAAACCTAGTAACACTAACAAAAAAAAAAAAGACAGAACATTCTCTGGAGAATGGCAGTTTTGGAGTTCTTTTTATGCATTTACAATCAAAGGAGAAATGTAAGGATGGTTGCATGAAATTTATGGTGGTAGATCAAGGAGGTGGGACAAGGCAAAGCCGGGGAATCTGTAGGACTGGGTAAAGAAAATGGGGAGATACATGCTTCTTTTACAGTGATGGGTGTAGAACTTTAAATGTTCCCACATCTGAACCTTTGAACCTTTGAACATTGAACCTTTACAGTAAGTAGGGGTGGTGTTCAGGAACACAACGAGGGTCATGGGCTTGTGCTCTCCGCTACGCCTTCTGTTATGCAGGAGAAAAGACTATTCTGCACGGCAAAGCTGTTAGAAATAACTGGTATATTTGCTGAGTGCGGTACTTCAGAAAAGAGGCTACTCTAGATAACTTAGTATTTCGAGAAACCCTTAATACACTTAGAGTTTTATTAATATGGTATTTGAGGTTCAGTCTTGATTTTAAAACAAGTTCAAACTTGCTTTGAAAAATCTGAAATGGTTTTAGTTTCCTATTTTAATAACTAGAGAATTCAGCATTTAATTGGATTTTTCTTTGATAATCTCATTCTAAAAATTAATTATCATAGGACAACAGAATCTGTTGAAGGTAAAGGAGATTGGATTAAATGTCCTGGTGTGTGAGTTGTTTGTTTTTTAAAGCTAAATCTATTATATAAGTGTACTTTCTTTGGATTTGCCTCTTTTTCTTAATAATAGAATGTTAACATCTCTTTGTTACTTGGTCTTGTTATTGAATTATTTTTAGTAAATTCATGTCTGAGGAAAGTAAGGTAATTTGAGAATTCATTATAGACCCTTAGTAATTATTTCAGAAAGCTCAATCAGTGAGTCACAGGTAAGTGATTAGTTTATGTGCAGTTAATTATTTGAGTGGCTCACGGGACTTGTTCTTTGGTTTTAGTTTAATCTTCAAATTATCAAACAAACAGCAGAAGTGACACATATGCTGATTTAGGTAAACATTTATTGTATATGTACTTCAGTGTGAAGATAAATCCATTTTTCCGAAATACTGTGCTGTCCGTTAGATGTTGGTATTGTATTAGCTGAAAATCATTTTGGGTTTGGGTTCCTTTATTTATAAAATGAAAAAAGTGTCATTTTAACAAGCTTGGGTTTGGGTGACTTCACGTAAACAGTCGCCTGCTGATCTGGTGGTCGGTCCCGAGAGGGAGGCTGTTTTCATTTTATTCCTCATGGGAGCTGTGGGCTTCCCAGACAAAGAGTGACCCTCCTCCTCTCTGTCACGAAACACAGCTCTGTTCCTGAAAGCCTTCTATTGGTCACAGACTATTAAGAACAAAATGAAAGGAACCGTAAATAAAAGCAGCTAGGTTGGGTTATTGGGTTTTAATTATTAGCTTATCTTTTAAGTGTTATCTATCACCTCCTTTGTGGTAGTAATTCATTTTCGGTGTTTTCAGGCCTTCCTTCTGGCAAGAAAAAAAAACACCCATTCGTGTAGTGGGCTAGGGTTTCTGTCCTTTTAAACTCCTACTCTTTAATATCCAGCTGAGGGCTGTTGGCTCAGAGTTTTTCCTTGCACCAGGTTTTGTGAGGTTTTTCCTGTGCGATGGTGATGGCAACCATCATGGGGTTCTCACCCAGCCAGTGCAGGGGGAGGTGGCTGGTCTCAGGGTTTCAGGAGATGGGTGAGTCGTGCCCTTGGGCTGATGAGGCCAAGACAAGACTGTGTAGACGAACTGTGTAGTGCTTAGTAGACTCCAGCTGTTTACACGCACAGCGTTACCACCAGGGGAGGAGGATGAACAATTCGTTCAGCCCTGTCGACACTGCCACCTTGCTGGGAGGAAACGGCTGCCCCACGGGAGTTCGTTCGACTTGGAGGACACGCGCTTTTTGCCTTTCGTGCGTCTTGCCTATTTTGGTTTGTTCGGTTTCTGAGAGGTGTAACAGAACCGTTCCATTGTTTTTTCTTCTAGATTTTCAGATGCTGGCATTCTTTTTTGGAACTGAACCGCCTCCCCTCTCCCAGCCCATCTTAGAGCGGGGCTTGAGGTCGAGTGTGGCATTGCGCTTAGGAGCGGGGACTCTGGACGCAGATCGCTGGGGTTCAAGTCCTGCCTTGGCCCTCGCTGCCTGTGTGTCCGTGGCCGGCCAGCCTTTCTCTGTCAGCGTTTTCATCGAGCCTGGGATGAAAATGCCACAGCAGCCCACCCAGCATGGGTGGGAATTCAATGACTGACTGTGCAAAGGCCGCGGTACCATGTCCGCAGGTAGTAGGTGCTGTAACAGATTTTACTGTTGGAAAAGTTGTTGATTCTCATTGTACTCACTCTAAGAGTTAGAATGGCATACATCCCAAATCAGCACCTGTACTGTCTGCTTGACCAGGATCGAACTCCTTACATGTCGGGAACTAACCGGTCACCCTGAAGTTGCCTGTCTGTTATGGGACACCTGTACTTTTCACAAGAGCTCTTGTACCAGAGCTTCCTCTCTCAAGTTGCAGCCAAACTACTGCTGCTTTGACTGGATAATTCATCAGTTTCTGTTTGATTGTCCCTTTCAGTGGTTATCACTTCTTCCCTCTGGTGTTTCTCAAGACATATGATGAGCTGGACTTGCACAACTCAGTTCTTCTTGTGTAAATCAGATTAGAGGGTGAAGGTCATTCCTTACAGGCACCAAGTTGAACTAGAACCACTGAAGCAGGTTCAGACATTTCCCTGTGAACTTAGCTTTGCGATTTATGGCTGCCTTTCAGGAAGTAAGCAGATTTGCTGACTATGGCTCAGGAGATGGCACATGACTCTTCATCTTTATTGAGAATGGGTATTTGAGTTCACTGTTATCTGAACCATCTTTATCAGCTTCTCCGGTGTTGCTCATTGAAGTTCCTAATTATCAAGCTTTTTCTTCTGCTGGTAGAGGGGAGAGAAGGTGGTGAGGGGAAGGAAGCAGAAGTTTCTCCGGGCAGTCTGAGCCGCTCACATGGACATTGTTCTTGTGTGATTCATGACTTTCAGTGTGTGTGGATGAGCAGGCCATTGGCTTGCAGCCCAATTCATACCTTCGTGGAATATGAGTTTCCTGGGGCTGTCAAAACCAAGTTCTACACACTAGGCACTTAAACAACAGCAGTTGATTCTCCTGCAGTTCTGGAGGAAGAATTCTGAAGTCAAGGTGTCAGCAGGGCCAAGCTCTCTCTGAAGGCTCTTGAAGGAAAGCTGCCCCATGCCCGTTTCCTAGCTTCTGGTGGTGGCTGGCATTCTCTGGCTTGTAGAGGCTTCACTGCAATCTCTGCCTCTGTCTTCACATCATCATGCCCGTTTGTATGTGTGTCTGCCTCTGAGTCTCTCCTCTTATTGCACAGGTGGCAAACACACGGCCCGCAGGCCGAATTCGGCCCTCTGCCTTGTTTTGTCCGCCTGGTACCTTGTTTCTACCTGGCGGCCGTGCTGAGCTCTCGCTTAACAGTTAAGGAGTAGTTAGCATTTATTCAGTCCTAAAATTACATTCGTCCCTTTGAAGGCAGCCACAAGGCTGATGTGGCCTCCGGTGAAAATGAGTTTGACACCCCTGCCTTATTGTAAAGACTCCAGTCTTATTGGATTAGGCTGTACTCTGAAGACTTCAATTCCACTTGATCACACCTGCAACAGCCCTGTTTCCGAAAAAGGTCCCATTCACAGTTTCTGAGGATGAGGGCCCTAGGTGTATCTTTGGGGCCACCACTCAGCCCACCACAACCACAGATGGTAGGAGGCTTTAGAAACTTGCCCTTTTTTTTCTATTACAAAATTTTAATCTGTAATGAAAGATTTTTTTCCTTTTTTTTAAAAAAAGGTTTTATCTATTTATTTTTAGAGAGAAGGAAAGGGAAGGAGAAAGAGAGGGAGAAAAACATCGATTTGCAAGAGAAACATTGCTTGGTTGCCTCCTATCCGGCCCCATCTGGGGACCTGGCCTGCAACCCGAGCATGTGCCCTGACCAGGAATCAAACCAGCGACATTTCCATTTGCAGGACGATCGATGTCCAATCCACTGAACTACAGCAGTCAGGGCTTTTCCCTTTTTAATTAAATTTATTTTTATAGGACAAAAAGCAAGACTGGAAGATGAAGAAAAAAGGAGATAACTTCAAATCCAAGGAAGAAAATCTAAATGTAATCCTCGTCCCTTTCCCCATCTCCTTTGTGCTGTGCCTGCCCCACCCCAATACAAGGTGTTCCTAGATACCTGTTTTGAAAATCATATCCTTATGATTACTGTTTAGCTATTGAAAGCCTAGCAGGGAAAGACTTGTGTACTTTTGTGGAGGTCACGCTTTATTTTGAAGCCAGCTAGGAGGTACCAGCAATTGTGTGGTGGGAGGTTTTCATTATTGGATCTTTACTTAGAAAGAGAACTGACTGGTCAGGCTAGTGAGGAGGGCAGATAAGGAATCTGTTGTGAAGAAGTAACTATTTTGGGTCAGAGTGATTGAGTGCCAAGCCTGCGAACCAGATCACAGGTTCGATTCTCAGTCATGGCACATGCCTGGATTGTGGGCCAGGTCCCCATTTGGGGGTCTGTGAGAGGCAAGGTTTCTCTCCCTCTCTTTCTCCCTCCTTTCCTCTCTCTCTAAAAATAAATAAATAAAATCTTAAAAAAAAAAAGTGATACTTGCGGTTGCTGAAAAGCCTCTTTCAGCCCACTTCCCCTCTTTCCTATGGAGCTGTTGGCCAGTTTGGCCGAGAGGTATGGCCTCGAAATTCCTGTGGTGCGGTGTGCTGGAGTTGGTGTCCGGGAGCATGACCCAGTGGTGAGGCACTGAGGAATGTGCACAGGGTGTGTGGTGGGCTGCCATGTCCCAGGTCGCTTTGGGGAAGGGCTGATGGGGCATTCTCTCTTTACGGAGGAAATCAGTGCCTCTGTGGAGACATCTGGAGATGGAGAAGCAAGAGGGGAGAAGGGTCCTGGCTGGTATGGCTTAGCTAATTGAGCGCTGGCCTGCCAAACAAGAAATCACCGATTCTATTCCCGGTCAGGGCACAGGTCAGGGCACATGACCAGGTTGTGGGCCAGGTCCCTGGGTGGGGGCGTGTGAGAGGCAACTGTTTCACTCTCACACAGCAATGTTTCTCTCCTTCTCTTGCCTCCTTCTCTTCCCCTCTCTCTAAAAGTAAATAAATAATCTACAAAGTTAAAAAAAGTTTAAAAAAAAAAGAGAGGAGAGAAGAGCTGCTGAGACAGCCCCACCCTCTAGAGAGTCTGGCACTGCAGCCACATTCCCAGAAGGATGTTTCCCAGAGAAACAAGTGAGAAGCTCCAAGTGTGTTAGTCAGGCTTCCCCAGAGGCACAGATCCAATAGGATGTAGATGTAAAGAAAGAGAGAGGGAAGAGAGAGAGGGAGAGAATGACTGAGGGAGAGAGAGAGGAATTGGCTCATGTGATTGTGGGTGCTGGCAAGTCTGAAATCTGTAGGCGGGCTGGCAGGCTGGAGACCCATGGAAGAGCCGATGTTGCAGTCTTGAGTCCAAACTCCATAGGGCAGCCGGCTGGAAAAACAGGCATGACTTTTTATAACCCAGGTTGTAGTCTGGGCCAGAATTCTTTTTTCTCCTGGAAATCTTAGGCTCCTCTTAAAGTCTTCATCTGATTGGATGAGGCCTACCCACATTATTGAGGATAATTGGCTATCGTTAAAGTCAGTTGATGCAGATATTAATCACATCTAAAAAGTACCTTCGTGGCCACATCTAGACTAGTTGGACCACACAACTGGGCACCGCAGCTTGGCCAAGTTAACACATAAAGTTAACCATTTAGGCCCTGGCTGGGTAGCTCAGTTGGTTAGAGCACTGTCCTGATACACCAAGGTTGGGGGTTCGATCCTGGGTGAGAGCACGCACAAGAATCAACCAATGAATGTGTAAATAAGGGGAACAACAAATTGATGTTTTTCTCTCTCAAATAAACAAATTAAAATAAAAAAGGACCCTGGCTGGGTGGCTTAGTTAGTTGGAACATCATCCCATACACCAAAGGGTTGCTGGCGTGATTCCCGGTCAGGGCACATACCTAGGTCGTGAGTTCGAGCCCTGATCGGGATGTGTTCAGGAGGCAACTGATTGATGTTTCTCTCTCTCAAATCAATAAACATATCTTAGGGTGAGGATTTAAAAAAAACTCTGAAAAAAACTGAAGGTTAGAAAAATTACTCATCACACACAGGTACCAGGGTGGTGGCGGGTGCATCCACTCATTTCCTGGCACCTCTGTGTGAACGGTAGGTTCTCAGATGAGGTGTCCTTGCCTCTTCCGTTTCCACGTGCTGGTGGAGTCCGCACACACCTAGTGCTGGGCCCAGACAACCAGCTCCTTTCACCATCCTGGGAAGACTCATGGTTCTTGCTTCCTCTTGCACTGCAAGAGCTTTAAATATCTATGCTTTGTAAACATTTCTGGAGGGTAGTTTTTTCCATGGGCCATTCTCTCTCCAGGTTCACTATGTTTAGAATCACATACAAGGAGGTGGAATGTTCTAGACTTTGCCCGTGACTGTAGACTTTAGTCAAAACTCATCCAACTGTACAAAGTAGAACTAAAGTAGTTTTTATGGTGGTATTTATAACACTGTGGGTGGGACTTGAGAGCATTGGAAAAAAGATTTCATTTTATTTTTAAAAAATCTCTGAAGGGAATTATGTTACATGTTGTTCTGGACTGAGCTTCTGTTTCTGTGTGTGCCCTGGGGTTTCTATTTGTTACCATCCCTGGTTCTGTGAACCTGAGTTTTTTCTTTCCTCTTGTTGTGACCTTGATACTTTTGTGGGCTCCCGTCCAGTGGGCATTCTGGATCTTGCAGGGTGTTTTAAAAGTTCCTCTTTCCTTCAGCATTTGCAGTTCCGTTTCCTGGTAGACCTTACTTTTCAACTAAATTGAAATAGAAAGCAGTCTGATTTCTCCCACTGTAAATCTGCCTTTTTGTCTCCTACTTTCACTGAGCAAATTGGTGATCTTCACCAGTTACAGGTGAAGGCCGCACGTTATATTCACCAGGGGAGTTTTGAAAACGATTCTGGTACCCACATGGTCATCAGATCCTGATTCATGTGCTCTGGGGTGGGGGGCCGGGCACCAGTGTTTTTAAAAAGCAACCGCCCCCCTCCCCACCCATGTTTACAGTGTGCAGCCAGCCTTGTAACATGATTTCTGATGGCTGTACCACCCATTCAGTTATTTTAAATCATTTCAACAAAAATGTTGGGGATGAAAGACTAGTTGTCATTTGTCTTGAGGACAGTCAGAGAATGAAAGAGAAGGCAAGTGGTCACTTTGTCTTCTTCTGCCCAGCAGACTGGGGTTCTGTGGGCTACTGACTTCTGGCTTGCTGTGCCTGCCTCTGGGCCATGTCTCAGTTCTGCTGACACGGTGGCTACATGATAAAGTGCCCCCTGGAAATGGAGAGAAAGTCATCCTCTGAAAGTAAACCTTTTAAAAATAAGAAAAGATGTAGGATGTCGGTCAGCTGTCAAAGGGACCCATAGGCCCTAGGAGACAGTTTGTAAATGTGCTGATGAAGAGACACACAATATGGTGGCCGTGGAGTGGATTGACCTTAGATTTGGACAGAATCTAATTCATGATATATTTAACAAACATATATACAGGACGTAACACCTGCTAGGCACAGTTCTAGGCAGTTTACCTGTATAAATTAGTTCTGGTTGTACAGCCATACTTTGGTGGGTACTATCTATATTTTAGTGATGAGAAACTGAGGCACAGAGAGTTGAGTGCCTTGCCCAAGATCACACTGTGGGGATCTGAACGCAGGTGGTCCTTCTCTAGGTCACGCTCTTTGTGGGTTGTTAGACCACAGACTACCTGGTACCAGGGGGCAGTGTCCTGGCTCTGGGCTTCACCAGTCTGCTTCTGTGGGCCACTTCCTATGCCTCACTTTCCCCTGTATTGATCAATGGGTGGGTAACAGATTATATGATTTAAACAGCAGCTTTTACTTACTCTTTTTTCAGGTTAGCATATGGGATTCTTCAGCTACTAGCTCCTTTAGTTATTATGATTTCTCTTGGTTTTGTTCTTTCTTACTTCTCTAGTTTTTTGAAGGCAAATCAGACATTTTTATCTGGAAAGGAAAACTATTTTAGGCATAGGCATGAGCAATAGTTGCCTTTTTGTCCTCAATGAACTATGTAACAGACCTAGAGAAAATCCTCCCGGGATAACTGGAATGCCACTTCATTTCCCCCTGTGAAATCTAGCGGGAGGGAGCTGATAACATTTTTAGCTGCTGGAAAATCTCAAGATGCCTGATTTGCTACCTATGGGATTAGGGTCTGCAAGAAAAGTCCCAGCTCAGTGGTAATGACGGGGAGGCATTTCTTTCTTTTTAACTGATACTTGTTACCGCCAGTTGTGGAGCTGTCTTCATCATCTTCTCCCATGGGGGTCCACGAAGAGATGGGAGAAGACTGGTTAATTTCTGTCTGTTGTTGTACAGTGCAATTTGACATGAAACTAATAATTAAATTATCAGGCTTAGGGCTGAGCTGCTATGGCTGTGCTAAAGGAGAGGGTTTCGTTTTGCGGGTGATGAATTCCAGGGTACATGCTGCTTGTCAGCAGGCTGGCCCTTCCTAGCACCTGCGGGGGCGCAGGGAGCCTGATCGTGGTAAACAGTGCACTTCACTTTCACCTTCAGGGCTGCTCGGGGCAGGACGCATATCTCCAACTCCTGCCAGACCTGTCCCAGCCTCCATCCCTCCACCTCATCCTCACCATCAGGTGGTTTGAGGAAGCACATGGGGCTTTTTTTTTTTGAGAGGCAGGGAACCCTGGCTTTGAGTCTGGCTCTGGGTGAGGGAGAGGACAGCTATCAGGTGTAGGTCCATGCTGGGCCCTTCTCCCAGGACGTGGGTGTCGTTCTCAGTAGGTGGTTCTCTCCAGGGCTGGCCAGGGAGGCCACCGCTTGCCCTCTAATGAGGCAGTGCCGCCTGGCCTGCATCAGAACGTGACCGTTTCAGAATGATTGGAGTGGAACTTGTTTGTGTTTCTTGGCCATTTGGCCGAAAATAGTAGTTTACAAGGCAAAGGACACTATGTTTTATGCAAATACAGGGTCTGGCAGAAGTAAAGTTATTGAGTGTGGTTGGTAGGGCATGTGAATGTCTTGCACGAGATGGACGGCATTTGAACATTTCACCGGAGATGGCATATGTTGTGCTTGAGTGTGATACAGCGATGCTACAGAATTGCATACCTATGACTTTGTAATAAAAGATTTTTTGTAATAAACAGGGGCGTTATTTGTGCCAGACCCTGTGTATGTGTGTAGATGTCATGCCTTTAATCAAATGTGTTCCAAAGACCCAGAGACCAAGGGGCCTTCGTTTCTCCTGTGTGAAGGGCCCATTTGCACCCAGGCGCTGCGAGCTCATGGTCTCTCCCTGAAATGCCGTATTTAAGCGTGCGCCGAAATTCAAAGTTTTATCAGGGAACCGGGCTTCCTTGCAAAGGGCAGGTCTAGGAGCTGTTGTGATTTTTAAGTGGTGATGAGCCCAAGCACTTGACGATGCCGTGGGCAAGCGCCATGTGGAACTGAAGGCCTCTGTTGTTTCCACAGGGGACGAAGCCACAGGTACTGCTCCTTCACATCACTCCTGGTTTGTTGTCAGTATGTGTAGGAGAAGGAAATGCTAAATTTCAGTTGGAGGATATTGAGAATAAAGATCACATTGTTTCCCCTTTCAAGGTCATGGACCTCTGGGTTCCGTCCCACTGTAGTCAACAGCTGGGCTCTGTCCCCCAAATTGAAAAACTGCAGGCAGAATCACGGAATTTCATCAGAAACAGATTCCTATGCCAGTTAGGGAGAGAAGCTGTCAAATGTATTCTAGAAATATAGTTAACTGTCCAAGAGACCATGTGAGTGTAAGCAAGCCAACCAGGAGGATCGAGAATTCAGAAGGCCCCTCCTGAGCTCCTCCTGGGAGCATGGGTGTGCCTAGAGAGCTTGGGTCCGGGGTGCTTCTCCCTCCTGCCATCGAGGGCTGTGGAATCCGATGACAGAAGGAGGGCTGATTAACCTGTGGCCTGGGACGGCTTTGGGAGGAGGCCCCAGTTTGCATTTATGAATTGTCCTTGTGGAGCCGGTGAACCATCTCCCCACACAGTGAACAGAAGGGGAAATGAAGGGACCAGGTGTGAAAACTTAGGGACAGAAACAATGGTCCACCTTGGCCTCTGGAGACGAGCCCCAGTGAATGAGGGCCCACTGGGCTTGCTGCTTACCTGGGATTATTTTTTCTTTAGATATATTAATACATTTAATCTTCACAATCCTGTGGGGTAATATTGTTATCTGTTCTAGTTCACAGGAGAGGAGACTAAATCATGAGTGTTTACTGTTCACTGTGAACCTGTGAGCCAGGTTCACAGGCCCAGCCGTCTGGCTCCAGGATGCAGGCATGCCCTCAGCCTCTATTCTGTACCTGCACCTGGAGACAACCAGTTTCTTGTGGCTTCTCCTTTAAATCCTTAGTTTTACAGTAAGCTAGGTTTCAGGTGGCGCTGAATGATGGTTGCTCTGTAGTTGAGCTCTAATTTTGATGTAAGCTTTCTAATGATTAAACATGGGGGAATAAAAGTATTCCGGTGTGATGATGTTTCATTTTGTGGTAGGTTTAACACATTGAGGTGACTCCTCCCTCCCTCTCTGCCTCCCTCTCCCCCTCAGTCTGCGGTTCAGAGTAAAGGCGGGGAGTCGGGATGCCGAGATGCTGGGTGCGGGGTCTAAATGAAGCTTCTGACATGAATAAGGCTTCTACCATTTTGTAAATCAGACCAAACTGTTAACAAAACAAAGAAATTTTACACAAGAGAAAAAACTGTGTGCGTATTTTTTTTAAATGGAGGGGATAATTTATGGCTTCACTTACTCAACACATATATGGCACCAAATACACAGGAGCAAGCAAAACCACATGGCCCAGCCCTCCCTACTGGTAGGGAGACATATATTAACTGCATAACCAAGGCCTGGACACGCGATCTGTGCCCAGTGTATGAGCCAGACCTCAGAGGGAGTGTGAGGGGCGGGAGGTGGGGGCAGTGATGGGACTGACAAAAGACTTAAAAAATAATCTTGAAGAGGGTCAAAGATCCCTTGGGAAGTGACAAGTGGTCAAGTGGATTGACTAGTGGGTCCACACCCCAGGCCACTGGACAGGAGCGAGGCAGTCCTAGAGCTGGAGCACGGGGCATCTGGCACTGGAGAGCGGTGTGCGCCTGTGTGAAGGTAGACTCTCTGGAGCGACTGTGGTGCCGAGATGTGGCACAGACTGTGCCATCGAGCATCGAGGCCCGTGGTGAGAGCATTCACTCAAATACCCTCTTTTAAAATGCAAAAATAGGAACGAGCCATACAATTTTTAATTAAAAGAAAAGTAGCGCATGGGGAGTCTTCTATGTTAATTAACTACGGTGTGTGACCAGGTTGTGTAGGAATGGCTTGTGGTGGGGTGGGCCTGCGGTCCCCAGAGGAGTAGGACACTGCACTTAGATCCTTCGGGGCCCGGGCCGATCTGTTCTTTCTGCATGCCCGTGTCTCAGTCCAGTCCAGCTCCAGCCACGCCTACATTTGGGGTGACAATCCATGGCCCCTCCTGGGTGCTTCTGAGAAAAGAGATAGCCTACGTCTTTCTTTCCCTTTCCCCCACCAGGGCGGGAGCAGTTCCACGGCCTTGGCTCCATGTACTGCCGGGGGGCAGCTGCTGTCATCCTCACCTATGATGTGAACCACCCGCAGAGCCTGGTGGAGCTGGAGGACAGATTCCTGGGCCTGACAGACACAGCCAACACCGACTGCCTCTTCGCCATCGTGGGGAACAAGGTGGACCTCAGTGAGGACGGGGCCTCGGAGAGCTGGGAGAAGGAAGGGCACAGCTCCAGGTCAGTGGGTGATGGCTGCGTGTCTCCCAAGGTGTCCAAGCAGGTGAAGCCAGAGGAAGCGATGGCACTTTATAAAAAGATCCTGAAGTACAAGATGCTGGATGAGAAGGATGTGCCGGCCGCTGAGCAGATGTGCTTCGAGACCAGTGCCAAAACCGGGCACAATGTGGACCTGTTGTTTGAAACCTTGTTTGATATGGTGGTGCCCATGATCTTGCGGCAGAGAGCCCAGGGGCTGCCGCAGACTGTGGATATTTCCTGTTATAAGCCGCCCACGCGAACCAAATCTGGGTGCTGTGCCTGACTCTCAGAGACCCCAGACCTCCCGTTCACACACTAGGTAAGGAGTGTGACCAAGCGAGCCGTGGTCAGGAGCCCGGAAAGTCGAGTTCCTTTGTAGAACTGCACACGGAGGAGAAGACCCGAGAGGAAATGACAACTATGAGAGAAGGTCCATGTGAATCATCGCCTCTGTCTCCGTTGCTGTGTTGGGAGCTGGGGAGCTGCAGGATCAGGGTCCTTGGAGACTGTTGTCCCCTTGCTGGTCCTTTCCTGACAACCTGGACTCCCACAGAAGGTCACCTGGCTGGGTGTGCACCCGTCTGAGCACCTGTACGACTTTTATGTTTGTTGTCCTCAGACATTTCTCTTCACTGTGATTCATCTTTGGTCCCATCATTTGGAACTTGTATCTCGATGCGTCATAATGACTGTCGACATGTTAATTTATACAAAGTCAGGAGCCACTTTTTATACTGGTTGTAATAGTGTGAACTACACATAGCATTAAAAGGGATCTTGAGTGGGACTTCGGTGTTCAGACTTTATTTGGTGTCCCTGGTGGACACCTTGCTGGGGCTGTGGGGAGATGGCTGTGAGCTGAAGGAGCTTCTGTCTTTAGAAGTTGCACTGAATCCTTACAAATTCCAGAATATTTGGATCAGCCCATCTGCCTAGTTGTCTTGATGACATGAATTCCTATAATAGAAGCAAAAGTAAAAGCTCTGTCTCTGCTAAGTTCTGCTTGGGTCACCTGGGCTGTTACTGATCAGAAACCCCTCTTCTGCTGTTTGGTGGGTGCATCGCTTTGTTATCAGAAGATGCTAAGGCAGGGAAGCTATGAGACAACGGGTTTTGTTTTCTTAGAAATTTAATTGAGAGCATGTAGGCCAGACTTGGGGCTCTGTGACTGGGAAAGGGACGTGTCAGCCAGCTCAGGCTGTTGTAACAAAACGTGGACTGGGCAGCTTAAGCAGTAGACACTTACTTCTCACAGTTCTGGAGGCTGGAAGTCCAACATCGGGGTGCCAGCCAACTCAGTTTCTGGTGAGGGCTCTCTTCCTGACTTGCATGTGGCCTCCTTGTCGACGTGTCCTCACGTGGTGGAGGGAGAGAGAGCTCTGATCGTCTTCTTCTCTTGTAAGGGCACTAGTCTGATCATAGGACCCTACCCTCATCATGTCCCAAGGGCCCCACCTCCAAATAGCATCATGTTGGGGGGTAGGGCTTCAGCACATGGATTTTAGGGGGACACAGCATTCAGCCTGTAATAGAAGGCAAAACGTGGCAGAAAGCTAGTGAGAAACAACATTTTGTGAGTAGGGCTTTTTTGCAGGGGAGGTGTTCAGTAATGTTTTTGAGTGCCCGTGAGCTTTGTCCCGAGGCCCCACCAGGGCTGCCTCCTGCTCTGCACTGTGCAGAGCCTCTATGTGTCACCGGGGCTCCTCCGTCAAGGTGCCCTGTTACTGCAGATGATCTCAAGTTCTCCAGTTTCTTTTTTTTTTAGATTTTATTCATTTACTTTTAGAGAGAGGGGAAGGGAGGGAGAGAAACATCAATGTGCGAGAGCTACATGGATTGGTTGTCTCTTGCTCGCCCCCAACCAGGAACCTGGCCCTCAAACCAGGCATGTCCCTTGACTGGGAATTGAACTGACCTTTCGGATCGCAGGCCAGCGCTCAGACCACTGAGCCACACCAGCCAGGGCTGGTCTCCAGTTTCAATTTCACAATGAGCACATTGGAAAGTGAAAATGGATTAGTTTGATTACTTTTCACTGATTTGGTTTGATTTGCCATTGTATGGGCAAAAGTTGTATTAATTCTGTGTCAAGTGCCTTTTTTAGTGACACTAAAGGGAGACCCAGGAGCTTGCCTTTGAACACATGGAGGGAAGGAACGTCCTATGAAATGACTTCATGTCTTAAGGCGGGGCTGGCCGACTGCATTCTGAAGGCCCACACGTCCTGGACATTCTTTGATTCTCTTGCCCACCGGCTCTGGGCACCTGCAGCTCGTGCCCCTGAGTGGGGGATAGCCCAGGAATGGAACATTCTCCACTGAAGACACTTAAGCATCTCATTCTTTATTGTCGCTCTAAAAATAGGCTTCACTCCTGGCTCTGTTCCAAGCGGACTTTTCAAGAGCCAGCCTGGACTCTCCCTTGTTAGGGGGCCAGATCCTCATGGGTTCTGCCTCTGACCTCATGTGGGTCTCATTCCCAACTGGGGAGCCAGGTCAGTTCTGGGGGAGCTTCAAGTCGTTCAGCTGTGTGAGCCACCCCGTGGAGATGGAGGGGATTTTCCTGCTGGATGTAGATTTGAGCTGGCGCCTTCGAACATTCCTTCCATCCATGCCTTTGTATAATCACAGCTGCCCTGGGAGGCCACGGACAACCGTGGGTTAACCTGCTGTGCCTGAGCTTGGAGCCATTGCAGCAGATTTTCTTTCACCTGGGGCATCTCCTAGCTGGATGTTTCCTGGTGCCTTTGAGGCATTGTGCTTGGCAGAGGCGTTTGGGAGTTTTGGGTATGTTGTAATCTGGGTGCCGCAAGCCATGGTTTCCCCTTTTCCCAGGCTGCTGGGCTGTGTCATAGAAGTACTGTGCAACTGTGTCCTTTCTGACCCTGCCGGCCTGGGTAGAGTGGGGCTGCCTGCTGTGCCAGCAAGGCCCTGGGACACAAGTGTCTGGCAGCCACAGCATCTCCAGCATGTGCTGTATTTTGCTGTGTGTAATGCGCACTGTTTCCCCCGAATTTTTGAGGAAAAAATAAGGATGCACATTATACATGGGCAGTGCTAATTCTGTATCTTTATAAATGTCTCTAATTCTTTTATTTGTGCTTATGTGTTGAAAGTAACCTAGAAAGCAGTAATGATGTCCGTATGCAAAATAATACATTGGAATATGATAATCAGTTTCATTTCAAAGTATAAATAAATAATAATTGAATTAAAAATTAAAATGAAAGATTTTTTTGCTGAAAGTTTGGGCCAAGAACTGGGTGCGCATTACACACAGGAGCGTATTATTCGTGACAGGATGTGGTAGTTTCCCAATGAAAGGGGCGAGCCCGGTGCTCAAAGCCAGTGACATGGATCAGAGATGGTGTTTGTCCTCCAGAGAGAAGGGGGAAATGGAAGTGACTTCTGCCTCCGCCTCCACACTTCGGGGTGACCCTGATTATGTAGAGTGCCTACTATGGATGACAACTAGAGTTTGACCCTTGAACAGCACGGGGGTTAGGGACGCCGAGCCCCACACAGTCAAAAATCTGCATAACTTTTGACTCTCCCCAATTTAACTACTAATGGCCTTCTGCTGACCAGAAGTCTTACCAATAACATAGTTGATGAATACATATTTTGTATGTTACATATATATTCTTTCAATAAAGCTAGAGAAAAGAAAGTGTTATTTAGGAAGAGAAAATATGTTTCCAGTACTGTGCATACTTTATTGGAAAGAATCTGTGTATAAGTGGACATATGCAGTTCAAACCTGTGTTGTTCATGGGTCAACTGTAAGGGCTTTGAGGAAGGCAAGGCCTTGGAACCTGAAACCTTGTGTCTGGGAGCCGGCGTATGGTCTGTCCAGGTGTTTGGCATGTTTTGGAGGCAAAATCTGCTCCACCGGTCCCAGATTGTACTTTCCTTCATGCCATTTGGCCCGGCGGACCTCGTGCCTCCATGGTGCGCTCCTTCCTGTTCTCATTACGTTACTTCTCCCTGTTCCTGGGCACTCTCTCTCTGTGGGCTGGTGATCTTTGATCCTTCCCACTTCTCAAAGCTGGACCCTTTGGACCTACATGGTCGGAACTGGAGGGAGCTGTTGCGTCTGTAGTGTAGACCTTGAACATGCGTGTGCAGCTGGCCCAATCTTCCTGTGTGCCTGTTCTTCAAGCTGCTGGGCTGAGGATGCCCCTTTGCAGCACCTTTGCAGCAAGCAACTGCTTGGTCTGCAAGTGTTTGTGTTGCTCCCTGTCCTTCCCTCCCTTGGATTGGCCTTGAACTCACTGGCCCTTCTGCCAGAAGGAGGGTCTGGAAGGCAGCTGGTTTGAGGACCGAAGCCCAGAGCAATGAAAGGTGTGTCCAAGGCTAGAGTCTACCAGTGGCTGGAAAGGGACACACATCCAGGTTTCACCCGAGTCCAGGCCCTTCCAGGTTAGGGCTCCAGGGAACCTGACTCTGGGCTTCATATGCGTCATTCCATTTGCTGCTGTGTTTGTTGTTTTGCCAAGGTTGGTTTGGTTGTTCAGGCCTCTACCCAGCAGACACCCACTGCTCAAGACAAGTGGGGGGGCATGCTGGCCTGGGGAGGGCTGCTTGCAGGATGCACAGTGTGTGTGTGTCTCCAGGGGCACTTCCCACTGCTGTTGGCCTCACTCACCCCTTCACTCCCTTGTGTGGCAGAGAAGCTGGACCCTGACCCCATATGATGAAACTGCCTCTTTAGAAATGGCTGCAGTTTTACAGCCAGTTTATGCCATTGCATGGCCCACAGCTTCCAAGCCTGCCTCCACCCGCATTGCCCTTTGTTCTTGACCTTGGCCATGGAAGGGAGCTAGGACTCTGTGAGTCAGCCCTGAGTTCTGTAAGTTCCTCCCAGGAGTCAGTCTGTAGGTGGGGAGGCTATCAGGAGGTACCAGGGGGTATGTCTCTTCTGGTGCCCTGTCCTCTGGCTCAGCACCTAACTCTGAAGTGTGAACCGCACGGAACCAGGTCGAACAGGAATCTTCAGAACAGTGACACACTTTGTGTCTGCTCCCTGGATTGTGGTGATTATAGAATAAACAGCTGCCTCTGTAAGCTTTGTGGAGAGCTGCTGTGCCCAACTTGTTGCTACAGCTGTTGCTATGTAAACCAGCTGTGTACAGGTGTAGCTCCCTTGCATCAGCCCCATCTAGTTCTCTGACTCCCCTTGGGACGCTGCAGGACCCGACTCAGCCATTAAGTGCTGACAGTCTTAGGCAACCCCTGACCACGGGGGCCCAGAACTGGAGATTGAAAATGTCCCTTTCCCATGCCTGGGTGGGACAATCTGAGGCTTCTTCAGTGGCCGTCCTTAGTGGGTCCCTAGCAGGATAAAACCCGAAATTGCCAAGGTCAGTAGCCTCCTCAGTAAAGTGTTCTCCTTCCTGGGTTCACTCTGTCCAGGTCCCACACCATTCACTGGAATTGTGTCCCCAGATAACCCTCCTGTGCAGAGTCCTTGTCTCAGTCAGCTTTTGAGGGGAATGCAGGCCAAGACAGCTGCTGATCTATTTCAAATAACATTATCAGGTGGAATACTTATTTTGTTAGGTGGAAATTATCCTTAGAAAACATTTAATATGAGATTGGATTGTAAAGGGTAAAAAGAAATTCTGTGAGTTGGGTTCCCAAGGGTCAGCCAGGTTCCAGAAAAAAGCCAAAGCCAGAAATGTGTCTTGGAGACCATTTCTTGGAAACACTGAGATTTGACTTGGGATATTGTGCTGGAATGAACTACATGACTTTGGAAGTTCCTTGGTGAAGGACTGATCCCCCCTAGTTCCCATGAGTGACGGTTAGGGTGCTTTCTGTTAACTGAATGCATTATAAACACAAAGACAGTTCCCTGAGAGTGGAATGACAATACCATAGACTTGGGTTCAAGTCTACCGAAACTCAAGAAACTAGCTCCAGGGCCAGAGGCAGTGCCTTGGGGTCACCGTCAATTCTGTGCTCTACAGACTTGAGGAAATTGAGGCAGTCAACAACTGGGGGTATAAAGATGTCCAAAATCAATGTTTATTCCACAGCCATTATAGAGGACATTAATATTTAGTCATGAGAATATCATTTACAACAAAAAAATGGAGGGTCAATCTCAGGACAGCCTGGGGCCAGTGGAAACATCACTTCTGACTATACAGGTTTGCTGTCAAGTAGCCTGGCTGACAACAGACAGTTAGTAGGTCTTTGTTGCTACAAGAGTTTTGCCAAACCCAATGGTCTGTACGGGTGTGGTGGAAAGAATGACAGCTGGTATGTGACTGCCAGCGTCTTTCTGGCCTTGAGGGGTTTAGGATAATTCACATCGCGAGAATTTGGGAGAAGAGCATGCTGTCACCATGTTGGCTTGGAGGGCAGGATGGGGGCCAGTCCCCAGGAGACCTTATGTGGGAACAGTGGGAATGAGCCCTCGGGCTGTATGGCTTCATTTGTCTATACCACCCCATTAAGTGAGTTAAATAAGCGGATTGTCTGTGGAGTTTGAAAGTGCAGCGTCTATATGCAGTGCAGGTACATATGAAGAAGTTAGTTGCACCTAGCATGTGAAGTCTAGTATGGTCTGAGAGGGAGTGTGGGCTGTTAACAGTTTTCCCTTTTGGAGGGTTGGGGGGTCATAGAAGGGCTTCATTCTGCAGAGTGGAGACAGTGGCTAGCACCTGTGGATGGATGACAAGTAGCTATTTGGTATAAGAGCTGGTGCCGAATTCCTTTGGTGGACTTTTTGTTTGTTTGTTTTTAAAGAAAAAACATGAAATCAGTGTTTGGGTCAGCACCTGAGGTAATAAGTTGAGCACCAAAGTGGCCCCCCAGGCTGGATGTGAACCTATAGAGAAGTGCATCCGGGTGGGGCAGCCCTGGGAACCAGCGCATCACAGGTTCTTCATGCACACCTGGCAGCGGCTGATGTGCGTCCGGATGAGCCCCGCCTTGAGCGTGTCTGGGGAGGGCGAGCTTTGGAAACTCTGCTCGGGGATGGTGGTGAGCCAAAAGCTGTACTTGTTGGCGAAGTAGTGGCAGGTTCCACGGCCCCCATTGCACTCGATGAAAGGCGTGGCGCGGAAGTCCTCCAGACAGCTGCCTGGCGACATCAGCGACTGGCCACCACCTTCATCGCCTGCGGCAGTGTGCTGCGGAGGAGAGAAGGGCAGGGTTGTGAGCACACTGGCTGGGGACAGCCGGGGCAGACTGTAACTGATGCGCTTTTCCCCTAACTGAAAACAACTGCAACCATTTATGTCAACACAGACCACCACCTGCAGCACACTCTTCACTGCTAGGGGCTTGGCTAAATAAATCAGGGTAGACAGGCAGAAGGTGGAGCGGGTAGCAGGCTGCTGTAGGGGAGGGTTCATGGACATAAATGGACAGTCCTGATTTGTTAAGTGACAACTAGAACAAAAGCAAAAATAGGTTATAATCATTAATACAGTTGACTACATTTAGGGGCAAAAAATATCACTTCCCCAATCATCCATTCAAAGAATGCAGCATTTGCCTGGCAGGAGGAATACCAAAATGTTAACTTTTGTTTTAAAGGAAAAATAAAATTAAGATGCAAGTCAGCATCTGAGGGTAAGTTAAAATAAGCAATCCCTCCGAAAGTGACCCCTGCCTGCCACTCCTCTGCTAGACTTTATGAAGAGGAAGGAAGTATGTATGAGTGATTTTCACTAGTTTTCTTTTTAGAGAATCTCTACTTGCTGATTTTTCCATAATGAACATGTACTACTTGTGTAACTTATATTTTTTCAGAGGTTGTTAATTAAGCCATTAGTCACTTGAGACGATCCAGCAGCTACCAGCAGGGAGACTAGGACAAGGGTCAGGGGAAATTTTCTTTGCCACTTTCCACTTCTATTTTTTTTGTTTCTTTCACAAACATTTTTAGCTCCATGAAGGTGCATGGTGGGCCCCTGGATCTCAAAGTTAATCTTTTAAAAAATGGCATTTGGCTTGGTCAAGCAAGCTTTGAGTGGTGAGTGGGTGGTCAGAACCTGATAGCTAGAACAGGAACACCTCATCTGCAGAGGTGTTCCCGCAGAGAACGAGAGTTTGCAGAGAACAAAAGAGGCTGTCCTGTGATGTATTTTGGCAGGGACAGGCAAAAACCAAAAACTTTTGGAAAGTTTTCTGCTCACAGAATGCAGAAGCCTTTCTAACCCAGAGCTACTGTGTTCTTGTTTATTGTACATGGGTTGGGAGAAGCAGTCATATCTTCACGAGGCATCTCAGGCCCCACTTTGGTCTGTGAGAGCCGAGGCCATCCTGGGAGCTGCCCAGGCAGGCCTAAGAAGGACTCTGTGAAGGAGCCTTCAGGCCTCCAGGGCTGCCGGGCAGGGTCAGGAGGAAGCACCGGGCTGGACGCCCCAGAGCTGGGAGCAGCCAGGCTGAGTAAGGGCTCTGAGTTTCTGTGAATCAACTTATGTTATTAATGTAATTTATGAACTATTTAATGCATTGGGCATGCAGTCACTATAGCTGGAGTTATGACAGTCGTAATCAGTCTAAATGAAATAGAAGACCCACTACCCCCACTGGACTTTTCTTTCTCCCTACAATAGTGGAGAAAGCAGGAAAATTGTAAGGGATGTGACGGTGGTGCAGTCACTTCCCTAAATGTTAAACTAAACATAAACTGGCCAAAACTGAGCGTCCTCTACTTTATACCCAAAGGCAATCTGACTCTGGTATTTCAGGATTTTCCTTATCAGCATACATATATCTGTTTTAAACCAACCAGCTAATGGATATTTCTTGAGGGCATTCTAGGTTCTGGACAGGTTCTACATAAGCTACATCGGATTCCAGACAAAATTCTTCCCTACTTTTAGCTTTGGGATAAATCAGAAGAGTTTTGCCTTTGTTGTTCTGCTTAGGAAGATGGATAACAAACCAAATACGTCCTAGTTACAAAGGCCTTCTGGCAAGTGGATGGGTCCCCTCTGGGTGGGGGCAGCCCCAGGCCTAGCCCGGTAGCTCAGCTAACAAGTGCAGGCTGCATTCGAGCTCCCACTCACCCCTGGGGCCAGGTGCTCTTGTGCCCCACACAACCTGAACATCTGCCCTGTCTGATCATTTTCACGAAGGCAGCTGTTCTTGCTGCTTCCCCAGCCAGGGTGTGGCTGGGGAGTGGAGCTAGATTTCTAACTGGGTCTGTGTTCTGAAAGCGTGCTGGCAAGCACCACATACCATGAGGAAGGAATATCCGATCCACAGGCTCCGCCATCCAGCGGGACAGTGGGGGATGGAGACATCTTGACTGTGGACTGCTATGGCGACGGCTGGGGCCTCGCACACGGAGCAGCGGCTGATGTAGGGCTTGATTTCGTCCTCGGCCACAGGCATCATAGGCAGTGGGGCAGTGGTGGAGAGCCAGTAGGACTTGTCATTCCGGCTGGCGTAATAGCAGATGTCCCCAGGGTTGCAGTACAGGAAGGGCATGGTGCTGAATCGAGCCAGGCAGGAGCCCGCCAGCCCTGTGGAAGGAGGTGACAGCTGAGTGTGGCTGGGAAGCTGCTCCTTCAGGCCCAGCCAGGCTCGGGAGGCCCATGTCAGGGACCTGCCCCAGTGGCCATTTGGAGGGGCACGGCTGAGCACGGGGGACCCAAGCCAATTGTCATTTTGGCACGTATAGACTACACTGGCATTTTAGCCCTGCCCTTCTGGAAGTCCTTACACACACCTCTGCACTAAGCTGGGTCAGCAGGGCGTGGTGTCTTTACGACTAGCACCCTGGGTAAGGCCCATGTTGGGGGTCTTAAAGCTCCTGCCCCAAGGAACCCCTGATGGCATCCACAATGAGGGCCTAGTTCATCACGCCCATGGTGCCCTCCCACAAGGAGCTCTGGCCACTTCCACCTGCAAATAACTAGCGCATCTGGGTAAAAAAAATAAACTTTTTCTTATGGCCAGAGTGAATGAAAGGGTTTGCTTTCCTAGCTGGCTGCTCATGAGTTTAGAGCCAAAGGTGTGCTCCACCTTCAAGCACCGTGGCTGCCTTCTTGGCTCTGGTCCCAGCTCTTTCTTAGGCCTTTTTCCTTCTTTGCTGTGCCCCATTGTAAAGAAAATTTATTATGGAAGTAGAACGTATAGACAGGAATGTGAACAAGTCATCAAGGTCAGCGTGACAGGTTTCCCCAAGCACTGGCCCCACCACGGACACCACAGGCTAAGGCACCCTCCCCCAACAAGCCCCAGCTTTTAATGTATGCTTGCGACATTTTCTGTGTGCTTTTAAGTCATTTTAATTTGTTTTGGCAACCAGGCTCACTTGAATAGATCAAGCACATCTATCCACACATCCCTTTTTACGGGCAGTTCTATGCGACTCCCGGTCCCTCAGGGCCCTAGCCCATTTACGGAAGTTGGGGCAAAAAGCAAGAAGGAGGTGAAGTGGCTGGTGGTCTTCAGGCAGAGAGGAGCCAGCACAAGGCTGGCTCTTGCGGGAGCCTGTGGGAAGGTGCCAGCCAGTTGAAGGCAGGTCTCTGTTGTCCTGACCTGAGGGCATCAAAGGCCGATTTAATCTTTTCTGAAACCCCAGGGATGTGAATGGGCCCAGTGATTTCGATCAGGAGAAACTCATCTGCCTTAGGGGATTCATGCACCTCACTTTGGCCACTCGATCTTGACGATCTCCAGCTGAGCTGGCCTTGGGGGTCAGGCGGGTGATACCTACCCAGGTCCTGGTTGTGGGCTTTCTCTTGGCCTTCAAAGTACAGCAGGCTGTATCCACTCCAGAGCTTGTTCATGCCCACGGGGCACATGGGCTCCTGGTCTGTCTGGCTGTGCTTCACCAGGAGGTAGCCAATGCTGACACTGCGGCCAGGCATGCCGGGCAGGCCGGGGGTCCCTGGGCGGCCTGGCTCCCCTAGGGTCCGAAAGAAAGCAGCCACCTTTTAGCTGCCACATAGATCTCAGCCCACAGCCCTTGGCTGGCATCACATGGTGACATTTATAGCTGTCACTTGGCTTTCTTCCAAGGCTGGGATACCAGTGGCTCTGCCCTTGTAGACCCAGAGCCTCCTGGGGAGGACCTGACCCACATTCTATGCTCACTAAGCACGGGGTGATGACAAGGAGGGTACTGAACAAGGTGGCCTCACGAGCTCTCCCCTCAGGGTGCACTGATGCTGAGCAAGAACTGAAACACCAGGAAGGGTCCCCGAATGTACCTGAGTCCAGCACACTGGCCCACCCTGAGCTTAGAAATACCCACTCTAGCGGCTGGGTTCTCTCCTCAGAGCACAGAAGAACGCTACCTGCCTTCACCAGGACAACCCTTCAAGTGTCTGAAATCGTCTGTGCTGGTTGATCATGCCTTCCCATTCCCCTGCAAGGACATTTTCACGTCTCATCGCTTTCTCATAGGACTTCTTCCACCCTGTCCTGCTTGGTCTCCCAGCCTGGATGGTTCCTATTTGTCCGTGTCTTCAGATGTATATCCCCCATGTTACACAATCTGGCCATGGGCGAGTCCTTCTGGAGGGTAGTAGATTGCTATTTCCTGAGATCTGGGAGCTGACAGTGCAGCCTTATCCCATACTGAGCACAGGTAGATGACAAATCTCCAAATTTTTTTGCATGACTCGCTATCATTTCTGGCCTATTCCCTCCTGTACATGTACACATAATTTTAAGAAATCAGTGATACAAGACTTTACAATGACTCCTGTTAATATAATTGGTTTCTTTCAACTCATTGTCTCAGGCCTTCAGATCTGTGTGAATCTTGTCTCTCAAGCATGTCAACTGCTCCCTTCTCTGAGTCACCTGCATGTGTCTCAGAGGAAGGAAGGAAGGAAGCCAGCCTGTCCTGGAGACTCTGTTCCAGATGTTCTGCTCAGGGGCTCTGCTAGGTATAGGTATTACTGTAGTGCATCCAGGACCAAGGCTGCAGCGAGGGTCCTAGGAGTTGAGCTGGGATTTTGGAGCAGAAGGGGTGCAGCCTCTTGTCTTGGCTCATCTCAGCATGCATCTGTTCCCTCCGTGCATACCACAGTCCATCTGTAACACCACAGCAGGGCCTGGAAGAACGGCCCTGCCCTCTGTCCCCTTTCATTGCCCATCACTTACCCTCCTGGCCAACTGGCCCCTGGTGCCCCGTGGGCCCCAGCTCTCCTCGGAATCCAGGCATGGCAGACACACCGCCTCTTCCCTGGGGCCCGGCCTTCCCTGGATCCCCGCGGAAACCTGTACAGTCACCAGAACAGGCGTGAGGGCCACAGAAAGAGCGACACTGGTGCTTAACAAACGCTTTTCGGCAAGAAAACAAAAGGGAAAACAAAGCAAATGAGAAAAGGCGCCTTTTCCTTGTGGCTCTACAGCAGGACTCCTACCTGGTTCTCCCGGAGGACCCTGGGGTCCCATCTCTCCTTGTGCGCCTGGGGGGCCTCTCCTTCCCTGTGGACCCATTGGCCCGGGCTGGACAGTAATCTTCTGGGGGATCCCTGCAATCCCTGGGGATCCCACAGGACCAGGGGCGCCTAGAAAGGGAAAAGAAGACAGCTGGCCTAGGGGACCCATTGCTTTCTTTCCATGATTTCTGTGCTTCTTTCAAAAAACCTGTTGAGACCAACCTTGGAGCTTTCTAGAACAATCTTGCTTTTTGAGGTGAGATGGGTGATGATAACCCATCTGAGCGGCTGCTCAGTGCCTGCCCTTCCAAGAATTTCATTCACCTGTGGGAGTGCCCACAGACCCCATCTTGCTTTCCTCTTTGCACTTTAGGGTTTTGGCCACATAACCAAGACTGACTTTAGAGGTGTCCCCATGTCTGGAGGGGCAGGAATAGTTCTGAAGTCCACTCCTGGGGGCAGCCAATCGAAGTTGACAGCTCAGCAGGTGTGCTGATGGCCACTTACCTGGGATTCCTGGGTCTCCTTTGGGTCCCTTTGGGCCTCGGTCACCCACACTTCCCGTGATTCCTGTGTTTCCCATGAATCCTTGCTCACCTCTGGGCCCTTTGAGACAAGCAGGACATTGAAGACACTTGCCTGGGTAAGGAGTCCAGTCATCTCTGGCCATTGCTGCCAGCCTCCCAGAGGACACGACCCCTTTGTGTGGGCATAGTTACCTCTTTCTCCTGGGAGACCAAACACGCCAGGCCGGCCCTGAGGCCCAGGGTCCCCAACCCATCCTTTGGTCCCTGGGTTTCCTGGAGCTCCTGGGTTCCCTTCATCTCCTTTGCTTCCAGGAAGAGCAGCAGGCCCAGGTGGCCCTGGGAGGCCTGGGTAACCTATTGACAGGAGTCACAAGCACAGAGGGTTTAAGCAGGAGGGAGGTGCAGTCGTGGCCACGGGGAGTGGGACTCAGGGCGCCCGGGAAGCTCTCGGGAGGCCAGTTAGAAAGCCATTTGATTAGGGGATGGTCTTTGGCAAGTCTGTAACACTGGGAGACTTTTTTCTTTTTAATGTGGTAAAATATAAGTAACACTAATTTATCACTTTAACCACTTTAAGTGCCCAGTTCAGTGGCTTCAAGTACATTCACATTGTTGTGCAATCATCACCACCATCCATCTCAAACTTCTGCATCATCCCAGACCTAAACCCCGCCCCCATTACACACTGACTCCCCAGCCCCTCCCCCAGCCCTGGCAACACCCACTCTCTTTTCTGTCTCTGGGAACTGGACCCTTCCAGGGATCCCACCATTCTGCGAGCACGCAGTGCTTGCCCTTTTGTGTGTTCCCCGAGAGATTGTGATGCTCAGAAGTGTGAGCCCTGCTTACCTTTCAGGCCAAATATCCCCGCCGGCCCTTGGTCACCACGCGACCCAGAAATGTTGGAAGGGGGTGTGATGCCTGGAAACCCCTGAAGTCCTGGACTCCCAGCTGGGCCTCGTTCCCCTTAGGAGGGAAACAGAAGTTGTTTTTAGTGTCAGCATCTGACTTTTTAATCTATTGTTTCCCCTACATGCTATCACCTGTCCAGGACCACAGCCACCAAGGACAGGCAATGATGGAAGGTGCCCTGAGGCCAGGGAATGTTGAATACAGCTCTTGGGATGGGTACAGGGAGGCAGCGGCCTTGTGGCCCCCACTCCCACCAGCCCCATCTGCTGTCGAAAGGGTCCGAAGGACCCACCTCTGCTGGGATCTCGTCATCATGGGGAGGCGAGTTGCTCAGAGACTGCCCCACCAGTGTGGCTGCTTGAGTGTGACACCTCAGGCCCGCCCTGACGGCATCACCCGAGATTTGGTCTGTTGGCTCCCTCCGCTGGCACTTGTGATGGGACAGGAGTTTCCAGTGTTTGCAAGATGAGTCTTCTGAACTACACTGATATTTTTAATTCTCCCTGTGGCTATTCGTTAGTGTCCTGGGTCCCAGCTAGGGGCAGAGTCCATCCTCACCACTCACAGAGTCTGTATTTGCCATTTGGCCTACTCATTAAAGTTGATCGATGACTCCAGATCAATACTAGTGGCATTCCTGGACAAGCAGGAGAGAGAGAATATTTGAGTCCCAGCTGGGGTCCCTGGTTCAACTCAGTGCAAACAAAGGTCCTTTACATGCCTATTTAGTGGAAGGATTTTTGCACTTTTAGGCTTCTTGTTGGTGGTTGCACTATTTGAGCTGGACCCCAAGCATCATGCCGAAGTGCGGTCTAGTGTTCCTATGCTCACAAAGGCTGTGGGGTGCCTCATGGAGAAAACGTGTGTTTGGTGTGCTTCCTTCAGGCATGAGCTCAATGTTAGTGAATCAACAATTTATACTGAGTAAGGTGTCTGCAGCATATTGAGTAATGTTTGCAGCATATAACTGTTGCAAGTAACAACAATCGAATGCACTGGAGTCAAAGGCTGGAGCCCTTTGTCAGGAATAGAGGACAGATCTGAAGAGCAATCCTCACAGAAGGAAATCTGTGGCAATCCTGTTCCTTCTTGTGCTATAGCCAACACGACGTTTATGGGCACCCCCCTGGCACAGGCAGGCAGTGGTAGGAGAAATGGCCAGCAGGGAAGGAGACTCGTTTCTCCCTTAACTACCATACTAGTATTTGTTTTCCCTTAAGGTCCGGGGACTCAGAGATTAGTACTAGAACACTGCAAAGAATCAATGTCACAGTATCCAGGGACCATCCTCTCTACTGCAGAGGGAAGAGTGAGTTGGGACAGCACAGTGAAGATCTGTGAGACAGTGGTGTCTGTGTCCCCCACGTGGCCTCATGACTAATCGTAGTCCATCAACAGCACGAAGAGACTTTCCCATTGAGGTTGTGGTACCCAGCATGGGGGGCAGGGTCCTGTTTGTGCAACTTCCGAGTGGTACAAAGAAGCAGGTACCAGGAGAAGCATTTAGAAAGGTGTTACCCTGGGCTCACTGATTACAGGTAAAAGCAAGTGCGTTTACTAGACTGGGGGTTAATCAGCCACCATCTGTATTTTGATATAAAATGATACCAAGTGAGTTGCTTCTAACTATTGTCACAAAGTAACTAAAACAGATGGTGAGTGGCTGTGACTAATGGCAAAAACTCTGGAGTTAGAAGACCCAGACTGGCCAGATTCCCACAAAAACATAACCAGCTTAATTAACTGCAGTGAGTAGTCCTCTGTTGTTGAGGACATGGAACCAGCAGGAGTTAGTTTGCTGCAATCAGGGTCAAAATAGCTCCGTTTCCCTGGTGGCCCCATGAATCTTCCTGAGTACTGAGATAAAAACCCTTGTCTAATGCAAGTCCGATGAAAGGTCATCTTGCAAAACTCAGAGGCAAATCATGATCCAAAGCCTGAACAGAAATACTTGAGGCTGCAAATTTGAGCTTCTGAAACTCATCCAAGGGACGACAACAGATTGACATTATTTCCCTAGTCTTAGATAAGAGTGCGAGTTCTGACCAGCTATCTGCAAATGTCACTAGTGAAAGTCACCTTTCCTTAACCCCAGTGGCCTGGTGCGCACAATGAAGGGTCTGTTCTGGCCTCCAGGACCATTCAGAAGCCACCAGGCCACTGGGCTATTGTGACTTTCATGCAGGACGAGGGCCTCAAAAGGAGTAAGAGCTTTAACAAAGAGACACTATGCTTTAGGACTGTTTGGGAGCCCAACATATGTCCCACATCCCCTTGATGGAGAGCTGGGAGCTACACAATATGTTCAAAGAGTTCTGAGAAACTCATGCTGCAGAGGTGAATGTGTAATAGGACCACTTCAGGTAATTTAGAGATATCTTGGAGCACCCATAGCTTTTTCAGTGGAGGTCAGAGAGAGTTACCCTACAGTTTCATAGTATTAACCTTGAACAAATATTGAGCACCTACTCTATGCCAGGCATTTGGCTGGCGTATACACAAAGGAATGAAAGAGAGCTAGTTCCTGCTCTTGTGGGAACTGTATCTCGTCAGTGGCAGAGGCTGAACAGCACGCTGTGTGAATCGGATATGAATACATGTAGTGTGATTATCGATCATGATGTTGTGAGCGCTGCCTATGGGCCAGGACTGCATGCACCGTGTGGAATTTGAGGTCTCTCTCTTCTTCCCACCACGTTGGGTCTCATCTCCATCCTCAAGGCACTCTTAGGGTAGACAGGTGAACTGACGAGCATGACTCCTTATCTCTCCCACTCTGCCACCCAACAACGTACTGGGTTCCGGTTATGCAGATGGTAATACTGGAAGAGTCTGGCCTCACCTGGAACTCCTCGCTCTCCTTTTCGTCCTGGGACTCCGGCAGGGCCTGGAAGGATGTTGGCCTCTCCTGGCTCACCCCTGTCCCCAGCAGGACCTGGGAAACCTGGGTCTCCATGGATGTCTTCACCTGTGGCAGGGTTAAATGGAGGCAACATCACCATCTTCAACCATGCACAGTGAAAGAACAGGAATGCTCTCCAATGGGACTCAAAAACGAGATTAGAAGGCAGCTGTGGTGATATCAGCTTGCTGTGTGGCCTCAGTGTCCCATAGTCTGAGAATGGTACACCATTGCTTTGAACTGAATTGTCTCCCCGAAATTCATATGTTGAAGGCGTAATTTCCAATGTGATGGTTTTTGGAGGTGGGGTGTTTGGGAGTTGACTGGGTTTAGATGAGGACATGAGGATGGGCCCCATGATGGGATTAGTGTTCATATAAGAGACCCCAGAGAGTTTGTCCTCTTTCTCCACCATGTGGGGACACAGTGAGAAGGTAGCTGACTGCAAGCCAGGGAGAGTGCCCTCACCAGAACCAGACCATATCAATGCCTAGATCTCAGACTTCCAGTCTGCAGAATGGTGAGGAATAAATGTCTGCTGTGTAAGCCCCCAGTCTGTGACACAGCAGCCCATGCTCACTAAGACAGCATTGTCTGTTTCAGAGTATAAGCACAGCCCCAGGACAGGCTGGGCACCCACTGTCTTCCCTCTGCCAATGAAATGCAAGATTACAGATGCTGCTGAAAAAGCAAAACATTGTTTCTCTCTCCCTCCAAAAGCCTGATGGGCCCATTCAACATAACTTCTGACTTAGAGGGATAGATTCTTAGGGATCACATCTCTGTGGTCTACAGAACCACAGGGACCCCGAGTCCACATGGCCTCAGGGATGATCAAACAGTCCTCATGGGTGCTCTCTGAACTGCCCTCACCACATCCTGCATCCTAGTGGCTGACCTAGACTACCCCCCAAACCCCCACTGGACATGGTTGTGTGGCCACATGGCCCCGTGCCTGCAACTGCCATGGGTACCTGGGGATCCTGGAGAGCCTTTGGTGCCTGGCAAGCCATGTAATCCACCGATGCCTTGGATGCCCGGTAAACCTGTGTGGGTTTCACTCACAGTTATTTCATGTATGGGAGAGCAAAGAAAGCAACCCTTATAATAATTCAGACATGTTTTCATTTGCTATGATATGGTCACCCATGCAATTTATTCAAAACCCCACAAACAGGAAGCAGTTCAGCATCTAGTCTGATGTGTAAATGAATCACTTCTACATCACCTGAGAGAACCAGTTAACTTAGAGATCTATTTCCTAAAATCTTTACAGACTGATTACAACCAGGAGGGACCCAGGAAGCGGTATATTCTGTTTCTCTTCTTGGAGCTTGAGTCACTGGACATATTTGGTTTCTAAAAATTGCCTGGAACCAGTAGCCTGACATTAGGTCCATTCTCCCTGGATTTTTGAGGACAAACATTTCTAAAGTAGGACAAGGGACACACGCATCAATTCTTTCTGTGATATGGAACGACAAAGCAGCTGAAGACTTGCCCATGACCACGGACCTGGCCAGCCTTGATCAGGGGCCTGTCAGGGCACCCAGGACCTGTCCCCTGAGCAGTGGCCTGTCCAGGTCAGGTGGGCAACTCTCCAAATCCCACTAAGGGCTCCACTAGACCTCTATCAGTGGGCAGCTGGGAAACCTGTGGTGGAACAACTTTGTTCCTCTGGTCCCTCCTTTGCACTGCCCATGTGCTGACAAAGGAGTGGGCCCTATGGCTTCCCAGGCAATTTTCACTCATTGTTCTGGGTGGGGTGGGGGACATACACACACACACACACACACACACACACACACACACACACACACACACGCCTCTGCACACTGACAGGTCTGTCTTTCTCCCAGTGGGCCTGAGCAACTGTAAACCCAGTTCTTGGCGTGCTTTGTGTGGACAGTAAACCACGCACACCCCTGCCTTTTACCTCACAGTCTTACAGAAGGCAGTGTGGAGAGAGGCCAACCTGGCTAATGGTGCCTCTCCTCAACTGGCAAATATATTTCTGAAATACTGTGCACTTGTATCTGCGAAGAGAGAATGGTCGTACCTGGTAAGCCTGGAATACCTGGCCAGCCATAATCTCCTTTCTCACCAGGCACTCCAACCCGGCCAGGGTCTCCTTGCGGCCCTCTCAGGCCTGCCTGTCCTGGATAGCCTGGGGGAAGGGGGACACATCCATAAGTCGAATACAGGAACCCTGAAGACCATGGGAGAGGCCTACCTGCCCGGCCTCCAGGTCCTGCCTGGATGGGACAGGAGGGGGTGCTTTTGGGGAGAGGACCAGCTATGCTTCAAACAGAGAATGCATGTGGCTTTGGACCCCACGTTCAAGTTTAGTGGGGTTAGCTCAGCCTTGCCAAAGAGAGAACAGCTGTGTTTTCTTAGTCTTATCCTATCATCCAAATAGAAGTTTGGAGAGAACCCATGAAACAAGCCCTTCAGGATTAGTCTGTCAGAATCAAAGGTCCTGTGTGAAAAGTAAACAAAGCAAAAGCAGCAATAACCAAAAAGCACGAAACAAGTTCACTGTTTGCTTTCTGTCATTAACTTGGGATCCCCAAAGGAATTTCTACTTTTCCAAATTCACGAAAGAGAATCTGCAACAAGAACTTAGTCTGTGTTTATGGAGAGAGAGACACTGGGCCACACAGAGGCTCCCCCACAGTCAGGTTGGTTGTTTCCGCGTGTTCAGTCCTAAGGCGCAGCGAGGGAAACGGGTAACATGCAAGAGCAAGCTCCCTAGTGTGAGGTGTGATCATAGCAGACAGGTCCTTGGGGAGACTAACTGCCTTTGTTTTGGGGCACTGGAGATTTGGAGGCTCCACTGTACTCTACCCCACTGGCCGCTGCACTGTCATGCCATGCCCAGGGGAGTGCGGATGCTGGAGGGAGACTGTGTGACTACAGGAGATTTTACCTGTTTGCCCTGTTTGTCCGGGAGGGCCTTGGGCTCCTGTGATGCCTGTTATCCCAGGGAAGCCGATGTCACCTTCTGCTCCTTTCTGTCCAAAGAATCCCTTTAGACCTGTAACCACAGATTTCCTGCTTGGAACAAACCCCAGACACCTCATCAAACTGGGGCTCAGTGCTTGCACCGTTCAAGGGGATGCAAGGTAAAGGATGCCGCCACACCACACGTGGTGCTTCTGTTGGGAATGGGGCTCAGTGCCTAATCATGTTCCTTTATCAATGAACTTTTTACCTAATTCTTCTCTCTGAGCCTGCATTCAGCAGCCTGCAAGCTGGCATGTTCTGGTATTCACACCCTCATTCGTCCCCTCCCACACCGAACAGGGCTGAACTGTCACCACCAGGATAAGGTGGAAGTCATGGTGTGTCACTTCAAGCCCAGGGCATAAAATTCATCCCTGCTTTTCCGTCATGTCTCTTGGATCGCTGGCTCTGGAGGAAGCCCCTGCCATGGTGAGAGGACACTCGAGCAGCCTTGAGAGGCACTGGTGTCAAGGAACTGAGGCCTCCCACCAGAAGCCATGTGAGAGTGCCACCCAGGGCGGATTCTTCGGTCCCAGTCCAGCCTTCAGATCAGCCCTGTCAACCTCACAACTGGGATCTCACGAAGGAACCAGTCAGAACCAGCCTGTTCCCGAATTCCTACCCTCAGAAAATGTATAATGCTTGCTTGTTGATGTTCTAAGCCACTGCACTTTGGTACCTTATTAAACATCAATAGATAACTAATCAAAGACCTTATCAGAGTGGTTTTTTTAAAAGACCCTCACCTAAGGATATGTATATTGACTTTAGAGAGGAAGGGAGAGAGTGGGGGAGGGGACAGAGAGAGACAGAGACAGAGAGAAACATTGATGTGAGAGAAACACCCATCTGTTGCCTCCTGTATGCATGCCGACAGGGGATCAGACCTGCAACCTAGGTATGTGCCCTGACTGTGAATAAAACCTGCAGCCTTTTGGTATACGGGACGACACTCCAACTGAGCCACTCAGCCAGGGCCAGAGTGGTTTTTAATGTGTTATGTGCCTGGAATTCTGGGGGATTCGTTAAACATGCGGATTTTGAGCTTCTCCCAGAGGTGACTTAGTAGGCCTTGGTGAGGCCTGAAATCTGCATTTTTAACAAGCACCTGAGGTGGCCATTGGGCAGACATAAGAAGTGCTACCTTCAGGTTTGTGACAATATTCTGTCAAATGTTTCTGTGATTTCCGGTATGCTGGGAGGTTTTACAAACTTCAGACCAACCTGAATTCCACAGTCACTTTTGACCAATGTCTTTTTAAATCCATGAGGCTATTGCGTAGACAAAACCCTGTTAATGTTTTTGTGGTCTTGGAGAAGAACTACCTAAGAAGTTCTGCTTATTTTCTATTGATTCTTTGACTATTTTGAAAATCTGCTCAAACCTCTATTTATCCAGTGCATCTTCTTTCATAACCACTGCCATCATCTCCATTCAAACTGAGTGAGTCCAAAGTAGCTTGTTACTTCATCCTCTGAGAGACCTGGCCTAATGGCTGGCTCCCCAAGGCCCCTCACGTCTGGGAGCTGATCTGACCCAGGACCCCACACCCACTCCCTCTGCTGCACAGGCTCTGAGGCTGACCTCACTCAGTACACTCACTTTTCTTAGGGTGAATGGGACACCTGCAGGGATGGTTGATAAACTGCCACTGCCCCTGTGATACAGTCCCCTGGTGATGGACAGAGTGGGAGTTTCTCTTTCCTGGGCCCACAGTTGAACTACAACCTAAATAAACATCCAGGGCTAACAACCATAATTCTTAGGGGAAAGTAACTTTTCTTCCCTGACATTTTCAGTTGCACAAATGACATATGGAAAGATGGCTTCACATTTCTGCTATTATAAACCAAACTGCCGAAGCAATTTTTAGGACAGGAGATCCAGCCAAGAGCCAGAAGGCTCAGCAGCCCCGGCTACCCTGTGACTGTGAGGAGAGCCATCGGGAGACCAAATTCTAGATCCACATGAGTCCAAAGAGGCTGTAGATGAGGCTGCCTATTCCTGAGTGGCAGTCCTCTGATCTCATGCTAGCCTGAATATCCGTTTCCATGCTGGAGCTCTTTCTAGATAAAGAACCAGCACAGCATCCTCCCTATTGGCCAATCGCATGAACAGACTCTCCCTGCCCCCTACCAGAGCTATCCCTACAAAGACTTGGGGCTCTAGACAACTTAAGCAGTATGGGACCCAGCAAGACAAGATCTCCAGAAGAAGGCATCATCCTGTCACTTGGTGATAGGATATTCCAAGTCCCTTGAGATATGACTATAGGCAGGAATTTTGACCTAGAACTTCAGGGATGTTCAGAGAGGAGGAGTGAGCTCCTGTGCCACATGAGGCCCCTGACTACACACAGGGCTGGGGAGCTTCCCCTTCTTATCTTACTCAAGAGATGGGCCGGACTCCCACTGACCTTTCTTCTCGACCCTTCACTGTTTATGAGGAGCTCCAGTGACCGCACCATTTGCTTTGTGTTCTATGATGTGTCCCAGGAGTTTAGGCTCTGCTTTTTACCATGAGTCTCATTTTATGGGCCGTATAAAATGTTGATTTTTATGAGAGTTGATTCTGGCTATTTCCTCTTTCAGGGAGAGCCAGAGAGAGGTTTCCTGACATTGTCTCCAGTTTTAATTTCATTAAGAACTTCAGAGCCTCCCTTGCACACTGGCCTTGAAGACCTCAAACCATTCCCTACAATATGACCCATAGCGCTCACCGAAAGGTGATAGAGTTGGCAAGCCAGTTCATAAGTGACGGCACAGAGAAGGGGTCAGGGCTGTGCTGAGAGGAAGAGCTGGAAAATGACTTGTGTACCTGGTGCTCCAGAGATACCTCGTTCCCCCTTCAGGCCTGGGCTTCCTGGCAAATTTATAGTGTCTCCAATATCACCTGTTGGGTGCAAAAAAACAGATGGTTGAGAACAGGTCTTCCTGCTGGGATGTGGTTAGTCGTGCAACTTCTGTTGTGCTATATTCTTAATAAAAATAATTTGCTTCAAAATAACTAGTAGCATCTGTAGGTCAGACATCAGCACATCTTCTAGTAGCACCTGCAGGTCAGACATCAGCACATCTTCCCAGAGTGCTCTGGGTTGTGGGAGCCACATTGTCCTCGTCCAAGCGGCACTTACCGATATCACCCGTGCGGCCAGCCTCGCCGTGAAGACCGGCTCTCCCCGGAAAGCCCTTGTCGCCCTAGAGTCAAACGTAAAACCACCTTAAAGGGCTGTTCGTAAGGTCAGTCTGCAGTTTTGAAGGTCACTGTGTATAACTCCTTGACATGCAGAAACAGCACCCAATCCCTGGCTGGCATGGCTTCGTTGGGTGGAGCACCGTCCCTTACACCAAAAGGTCATGGGCTGGATTCCCAGTCAGGACACACGACTAGGGTGCAGGTTTGGTCTCCAGTTGGGGCGCGTGTGAGAGGCAACCAGTTGATGTTTCACGCTCTCTCCCTCCCTCCCTTTCTAAAAATAAAAATAAAAATAAAACCCAAAACAAACCCCAGGATTTGTGATGTCATCATTTTGTAGAAAACCCCCTTAAGTTTTTTCAATGCAATATGGTAGGTGGCTTGCTTACAGCTTCTTATTAAATTGTAAAGCAGCCAAAATAAAACAAGCTCGGCAGCTCTGTTGAAATGAGGGACATCGTGGTGCAGACCACGGTTATAAGGGCGGGGACAATAGCTGTGGCTGACTGCTTCCTCACCCTCTGCCAGGATTTCCACGGGTGAACATATTGGGTCCCCTCTCAAGAGCTTTTTAAGTGTCACAACAACTCTATGAAGTAGGTGCTATTATTTTGCATTTGACAGGTGAGGAAATTGAGGCACTAAGCTCATTAAGCCACAGGACTGGGATACTGATTTGGGCTGCCAGATTCCCAAACTGGCTGCATATCACATGGTTGTGCACTTCCATCTGCGGAGAGAGTGAGACTTCTAAACGATGCTCACTGTTGATAATGAGGTTGGGAGGATGTTTGGGTCACTCTGTGACTCCAAAGAAACCATAGTTTTACCTTCTGAAGCGCCTCTGCCTCACAGGGAGGGTGGGATTTCTGCTCTACCTTGCTCCCTCTGATCTCTACTTTAGCATCAACCTGGGACTTCAGAACTGTCCTTTCCTAGCATGTCTTAACTTGTGTCTCTAAATTATTAATGAAGCTCCATTTTGTGGGAGGCGTGGGGAGCGTGTGCCAGAGGCTGTATCCTTGCTCAGATAACTATTTTTCTTTCTTAAACCCTGCTTTATTAAAGCGTAACTTACAGTGCAGCGCACTCATCTTAGGTGCTCGATCAGTTCCTACTCATCTGACACCCAGAGAAAGACACAGAGCATTCCGCACTCTAGAAAGTTCCTCTGTGCCCTTTCCTACTCAGTAATCCTGCCTCTCTTCTGACTTGCCTTTATCAAATAGTCTTGTCATAAAGATGGAATCTTATCAAATGTACTTCCTATTTCTGGTTCATTTTGTTTGACATAAAGTCTGTGAGATTCATTTGTGTTTTTGCATTTATCAATAATTCTCATTTTACTCTTATGCACTAGTGTACTGTCTGAACACCCATGTTTATACTTCTTCCTGCTGATGTTTCCAGCATTTAACTGTCATGGATAAAGCCTCTGGGAACATTGTCACATGGGTTCTTTAGTAGACACAGGCATCTTTTTGAAACTGACCCGACTAACTGAACACGAGGTAGTATGAGGTCCTCCTCTCAGCTATAGATTTTGGGAGTGATGGAAGGAAGATGCCTGAAGAATTCTGAGGATTCATGTACACCAGGGTAGGCTGGACAGAAGGCCAAGCCACAGCCTGTTGCTAAAGGTTCACTACAGGGTAGCTAGACCTTCTGACCTGCACCAAATATGCTGGTCTCACTGTGAATGCCAGAAATGGGTCAACTGTATACTGAGGACTGTGAGTGTATAACAGCTTTTAAATGAAAGGGGATAAAAAGAGAATTCCATGAAATAAAACTGTGGAGAGCCAGTTCATGCCATGTTGCATATACCATCTATACTGCACTCAATAAAACTGCAAGGAAGCTGCTACCTGCATTTTATAGATGAGGACACAGGTGTGCAGAGGTGAGAGCCCTTGTCGGGTCAGGGTCCACCACTGCTACCATGAAAACATGGTGCCTGGAACACAGTGAGTGCTCATGACATGAACTGAGTGACGAAACGAGGAAATGGCAGGCCAGTTGTCCTCCCGTGCTATGATTCAGTACTAGGTTTTCAGTGCTGATGTCACATATATGCTGGAGTTTAGAGCTCGGATCTCTAGAAATTCAAGTTTTATTCTCTAGGCTTCCATGAACAAATGTAGACCCCATGCTTCATCCAACAGAAGCCCACAAAAGGGCAGCAGTGGAGTGCGCGGCACCCCAGTCACCACTGGTGTCAGCAGGAGCAGTGTTTCCTTATGCTGACCCAGGGACCCCAACAGCCTGGGGCTCTAGCTCTGAACCTGTGCCGTGACTACTCACACACTGTACATGCTGGGCCACGGCACTCTGGTCAACAAGCAAGGGGAGAGGAGTCGACAAGAAGACGTTGATGAAAGGCACCCACTTACCCTCGTTCCTGTGAAACCTGGAAACCCTATAATTCCGGGGGAACCAGGCACACCGGGGAATCCTGGTAAACCAGGTATGCCGGGAGCTCCGATGTCTCCTTTGATTCCTTTGACGTAGCCAGGATGCCCAGGCAACCCAGGGATGCCTGACAGCCCGGGGATCCCTGGCATTCCTTGAAGGCCTGCAAGAAGACACTGAGTGTAATGCCCTGGTGAGGCCGTGGCTCCTGCCTTCCCCAAGCTTTCGACTTTGTTGTCCCAAGTGCTGCCAATCTTAAAATGGGAAGGCAAGGCTAATCAGGCCTCGAAGAACCACCTGTGAGCCCATGTGTTGAGATGTGAGGGTGTCAGGCACAGGGGCGTCTCTGGTGCAGAAGCTGCTGCTCCTGTTGACTCAGAGAGGCAAGGGTGGGCATGGGGCTGGGTGGGGAGGGATGGGACCCCTCACAGGTCTGACAGCTCAGAGGTCAGACTGGGTCTTTCGGCGACACCTCACCTTTTAGGCCCAGGTAGCCCTTCAAACCCATGGGTCCTTCATCTCCTTTCTCCCCTTTAATATGTTTCATTCCTGGCTGGATGACGGGAGGTGGTCCCGGGGGGCCCGGCTCCCCTCGGTTTCCTGGAAGGGAACAGAATGCAGTCATTTCACTTGACCTCTAGACCAGGAATAAAAACACAGGTGGAGAAGGCCTCTCAGCTGCTGCTGTCCTTCAAAACCTGAGCCCTGAAAGGCTCTGAGCAGAGGGGCAGCGTGTGCCCCCTGACCTGGAAGCTGCGAGTGGGGGATGAGGGGATCCGAGACACATAGTGCCTGTCATCTCGCCCTCCTCCCCCCGTTTCTCTGCAGTGGAGGTGTGGGCACAGAGCACATCGCGTGGAAGGACCTGCTCCTCACAGCGGTGCTGCCTGCACAATGCAGGAATGAGTGTGATGGGGTAACACAGAACGTGAGGGTTTTTTGTTTGCACTCTGAAACAACAGCAATCAAATTTGATCGCAAGCTGGAAAGATCAAATGAGGAAGGAGGCCAGCTCAATCCGCTTTCTGTAGGTGCTGGCTGAGCCTCAGAAGGCACAACGGGTCAGCCAGAGCTGGGCGCCCACAGTCAAAGTGGGTCGGGTATTGTAAGGGAACTCGTAAGGAGGTAATAAACTGGTCGGGGGCCTGGGAGGCAGTAGACAAGTCAGAGAATTGTGCCATAAGGTTCAGGCTGAGAATGTTCCAGAATCTGTGTTCACTGGATGAGAGGGCAGCTGGGAGATTCAGACTCAGCTGAATGGAAAGAATTTAGTTTCATACACTGAACATTTATTGAGCACGTAGTGCTGGGCTAGCTAGATATGGAGGGGACAAAGGTTATCGATTGTTCCTGTCCTTGGAGAGCCTGCTGCCCAGCAAAGGGACAGGCGGCTTATGGTTTATTTACTTCATTCCAAGGAGGCTGGAGGAAAATGTGTGATAGAGTCAGAAAGAAACAGGGTAGAATCCAAGTGTAACTTCATTTTAAATTTAATTTTAAAATGTCAGTTTTTGCTCAGTGGCCTACAAACCCTAAATTAACATAAAGATTATTTGAAAATTTAAGTGTGAGTAGTAGCTTGGAAAAAGTAGTGCCCTAGATTGTAATTTCTATTTTTCTAAAAATTTGTAAAAGTTTTAACTCTTTGAAGGGCAATTAAATTTCAAAAAATGCAGCCTGATTGAATTTATAAACCATGCAATTAACTCATTTAAAGAGAGCAATTCAGTGGTTTTCAGTGTACTCAGAGTTGGGCAACCACCAGCACAATCTAACTTCGGGACGTTTTCGTCACTCCAAGGAGTCCGGTGCCCGTAGACAGCGGTTCCCCAACTATTCTCTGGACATTTCACACACACAGAATCAGACGATACGTGTCACAAAGTTTTCCAGTTTTATCCACGTTGAAGCATGTGTCAGTACTTCGCCCACTTTTTATTGCTGAATAATACTCTTTCATATCGATACGCCACCTTTTGTTTGTCTGTGGGGGATGTTGCTACTCTTGGTTATTATAGACAATGCTGTGAACATTCATGTACAAGTTTTTGTGGGACATACGTTCTCAGTTCTACTGGGTGCGTGCTGAGGAGTAGATGTGCTGGGTGACTCTATGTTTAACTTCTTAGGAAACTGCTGGACTGTCTTCCACACTGGCTGTACCACTTTCTATTCCTGCAAGCCACGTAAGAGGGTTCCCATTTCTCCACAGCTTCCCCATATTTGTTATTAGGAATTCAGTTTCTAGAGACAATCGTGATACTTTCAGAACAAAGGGGTTTGAACAGAAGTCGTGAAAATGTGGCTTGCTGGTAACACATCCTCAGTGAGAAGGCTCGCAGCTGGGGTTTGGAGAGCCCGGCCCATGCCAGGCCTTGAACCAGCCTCATTTCTGTGGATCACAACCTCTTTGGCACAGAGTTGCGTCCCTCCCCCTGTAATACTGTGTTCCTCCTTTGCCAACGGCAGTCCCCTTTAGAATTTATTCTTTCTGCCTTTCAGCTGGTCTCACCTCCGCAGGCTTACAGGAAAGAATCGTGGCAGGATGTGTTTCTTTGTAGTTGGTTCTTAGTGCTGCCATCACTTAGTTCTCAAAAGTTCCCTTTGATTGGAATTATTCCCTTATTATGCTGTCAGTGTGTGGAGGCAGGGACAAGGACTCCTGGTTTTTTATTAGTTTGTGTCTTTTTTAAACAATGTCTAACTTTTTTGGTTCCTAAAGGACCCATGAAAGTGAGTCTCAACTCTGTGCAAAAGACCTTAAGAGAATCAGGCGTACCTTTCACACCTGGCCAGCCAGCCAGACCCTTTACCCCTGGAACTCCAAAAAATCCGGACTCTCCTTTGTTTCCTGGAAGCCCGGGTCTTCCTTGGGGCCCGAGTATGCCTTGGAAACCATCCATCCCAGGTGAACCTCTCTCCCCTGTGGAGGGAGCAAGAAAAATCCTGGGTCGGGTATGGGTAAATGCATGGATATTTTAGTCTCACTGGTCTATGACATTTCCACAGAGTGATTCACATGAGAAGATGCTAAGATTTTTTTTGTTTGTTTGTTGCTAAGATTCTTAACTTAAAATAGGGACTTGCCTGCTGACCTATGTACAGACTGAGGGTATAGAATCAGCCCATCTGCCATCTGGCCACTGGGGGGAAGACATAAGGCAAATGCACAGTGGTCAGGCGGAAAGACACGAGGAAAACTGGGACGTTACCTAGGTCTGTGGGCCCACCGAGAAGAAGTGAGAAGGGGCACCAGAAGTTAACGTGTGTCAACACCACACCCAGCATGGAGATCTGGCAAAGAACCACCGGAAATTCAGATCACTGTGTCTCCTGCAACAATCAAAGGCCAGAGAGCTCCACTTCCAGATAAACTGGCCTCCATTTGTGTGCAAATAACCCTATGCTGGTGACCAAGCATTCTCCTCTCTTTCGGTTCCTGTTCACCAGTCATCCTCTGAGTGTGAATCCAGTCTCCTGAGGGGACTTGCCCACAAACTTCCCCACTGGATAATACAACTGTTCCCCAGGCAGTTGCTTTCTCTTGGTAAATTAAGAAATCAGCTTTTTGGGTGCAACAGTCACACCTTGCCTAAGCAGCATTAGCCACTTTTCCCAGGGTCTGATGCCTCCTAGAGGAGAGGAGTACCCGGGCTTTAGCCTGCAGGCATGTGGGGTGATCCTCTCCTGGCAGAGCTGTCCCAAGCCCAAGTTTAAAATGCCCAACACCCTATGAGGTAATTCCTTGTCATGTTATAGTTACCTTTTAGTCCAGGGGTACCAGGCATTCCGGCCATTCCTGTAAAGCCAGGGTTTCCTGGAGGGCCTCTCTCACCCAAGAAACCAAGATCACCTCTATCACCGGGGACCCCTTTCATGCCCAATGGGCCAGGGACACCTGTGTCACCTGGGACCCCTCTGTCTCCAGGCAGACCTGTCCAAGAGAGGGGTAAGAAAAATAAAACAGAATGAACACACCACACACAGAGAAAATGCCTCTTACAATACTTTTAAGGCATTAATTACAAAAACCTTTTTGATAAAAAAAACTTCTTAGAAGGAAAATACTAAACTATAACTATAAAGGTGAATTTTAAAGGTGTGACCACAGTACACAGAAAACTCTCCAGGATGGCCTTTCTAAAGAGGTCTTTTTTTGAAAGCTGGAGGCTAACCTGTGGGAATCAAGCTAAATGTGACTTGTAGAAAAATCCGACCTTCTTCACTCAAGCCCTTTTGCCGAAGGAACAAAGTTATAGCGGTGGAATGATCAGGTGGGTATAGGGTGCTCTGCCAACTCTAAGCCAGGATGTGATCCCAGAGGGTAGTCCTGGGCTCCCTGCCCCTCTTGGCCATTGCTGGCTGTAGCCTGGGGATTTAGTTCTAGGGGAGGACCTGCACCTGCCCACTTGGCTGCTCTCACCCTTCCCTTCCCCCTGTTCCCGCCTCATTATGTCATTAGGGCTTCCCCTGCTGCCTAGCTCACCACTTTCCCTTAGTCTACCACCACACAGCTGCCAGCTTTCTTAATGTACCGCTTTGTTAAAACCTCCCAATAGCTCCCTCGCCTAGGGGATCCAACTCCTTTGCTCAGCATTCAATGCCTTCTAAACTTTGGCCCAGTCTCCCGCTCCAGACCACCAGTCCCCTCCTCAGATTAAGCTCTTCCCACTGGCCAGTTTGGGGGATCACACGGCCAAAGCTTTCCTTGGGCATTCCCACCTCTGCCTCCCCTATGCCTCCTGGGAAGGACCCTGTTCCAGGCCTGTCCATCTTCCAACCCTGGCTTGTCTCATCTCCTCCCAAGGTTGTTCCAGCCTGCCTAGCTCTCTTGCCCCCTGGGAGACCAGGAGCCTCAGGGTCTGGTCACTCCTTTGGCTGGCTCTGGCCAAATGCAAGCCTTTTATGTGTGTAATTCTCTCCCCAGCTGAACTGTAGGCTCCTTTAGGGCAGGGCTTTTGCATAGATTTTTGCAAGCCATGCAATGCTATTAGCTGGTGTTCCACATTTGAGAACTGGCAAGGCCTGTGAACACGGACACAGAAGGCCCCAAACCTCCTGCCCAGCATTTCAGGTACCATAACACCAGTGGGTAGCATGGTGTCTGGGGCATCCGTCCCACCTGAGTGGAGCACCCAGTTTTTGGACACACATGGGGCTACACGTGGGGGAAGCCATGGGCCTATGTGTAGGGGAGTGTCTGGCTTACATGGGGTCTTTGTGTGGCACAGTGGTTCTCTAGTGTTGACCAGTTATGGTCCTGGATGAAGTTGTCATCTGACTATGGCAAATGAGAAAACTAGGGTCAACCCTGGATAGTGCCCAATCAACATATGGGCCCGTGACTTCCTTCAGTACCACCTTGGCCACCTCCCAGCCTCTCTGCAGGGGGAAGGCAGGCAATGGGAGAGGCCTCAGGAAGCACCAGCCCTGCTGACACCTTGACGTTGAACTTCCAGGTTCAGGACAGTGAGAGGATAAATTTCTGTTGGTTAAGCCATGCATTTTAGGATATTTTGGAACCTCTGCAGCTCTGGGTCAGGGGTGATCCTTGGAGCACAGTTTAAGAACTCTCCAGGGGAGGTGGTGCTTGTTCAGTTGTCAATATGAGCGAGGCTCTGACCCCTTGATGGGAGGGTAGGACCCTTACCTTCACGGCCTATGGTGCCTGGCAGCCCCAAGGGCCCCTCCTGGCCGGGAGCTCCGGGGAAGCCATGCAGCCCTGGTGGCCCGGGCAGTCCTGGTTGGCCTAGAGGTCCTGGGAAGCCTGGGATACCCTTCAGGCCTGGCATTCCTGGCATCCCTTGGCTTCCTGGAACAATTGAGACAAGAGCCTTGAGGCAGACCCCCTACGGTCCATTGCGAGCAATGGCTACATCCTCAGAATTGTTCTATAAAAGTAGGGTTTAATTTTTTTATGAATTGTATGATCTCTGGAAAATGCAAAGAAGTGTGAGAGGTAAGATCAAAGTAACTCATACCATCATCCTGAGATAATTACTAACACCTTGGTATATTTCCTTCTGGCTTTTTTTCCATTCATATAAATATACCTAGAAATAGATATTCTACAGAACTGACATCATAGTATAAATAAAATTTTAATCTAGGGCTTTTTTCACTTGACATTATATTTTGAGCATTTTGCCACATTTAAAATACTCTTTGCAAGCATGTTAAATGGCTCTATGAATAATATCCCAACACATGGACACATTTAGTTCCCTCCCCGTTTTTTTTGCTCTGACAAACAGTGTTATGAGGAACAGGTTTACATGTGTACACATCTGTGCTCATGTGGTCAGTCCTTCTGTTAGGAAAGTGTCCTGGAAATCGACTTAGTGGGTCAAAGCAAACACGAACTTACTGCTTTTTTTTTTAATGCTTTTTACTTATCTCAGGCACCAGCCCCAGGGTATTTTCCTCCCACTGTTTTCCCAGCATTGAGACCCGGCACTGAAGCACAGCCAGAAAGAAGAGGGTGGATTGGCTGCATTACTTGGCATGTTTTTGATGATGAGCCACATTTCTTTCTCCTAGTTTTTACTTTTTGGTGAAAAATTTGTTCTTCACTGATATTTTCCTTTGGGGATTCTAGTATTTTTCTTATAGATTTTAGTATTCCTCATGTACATTAACTTGTGTTCCTTCTTATCTATTTTAAAGTTTACCTACTGCCCAAATTTTCATTTTGTTTTTGACATGTAGAATATTAAGATTTGTGCAAATTTTTGTGTGTGTGTGTGCGTATTTTCTTTCCTTGATTTTTATGTCTAGAATACCCTGCCTTAGCCAGGGGTCAGACAACTGTGAGCATATATTATCTTCTATCTTCTTTTTTTTAACACTAACTCCCTGGATGGATCTCCTTATATTTAGTCATTTCCTTCTTTTTTCTGGGAACTTAAATTTTGTTACATTCATCCAATTAATACCAGTAGAAGGGTCAACGTCTGCCATTTGCTTGTTTCTCCAATGACTCTTAGGGTCACTTGTTCTTTTATCTCTGACCATCCTACCAAGTGTGCAAGGCTGACTGAGAAGAGGAGGTAGAGAAGTGGGGTGAACAGGGTGGGGGGGTCATTAACAAAGGGATCAAGTTAGTCTTGGACCAACCCAGACTCTCAAGCCTGTGGTCCATTATCTGATTTCTTAAACCACATCGGGGAGAAAGGTGCACAGTAAGCAGGATGCATGTAGTGTTCCCACATACTCCATCCAGTTTTACTGTGGGCAATGAGGACACTTATTTTCAGGTTCTATCTTTAGAGTTCACAGCTCCAGGGAAAGTGTGATTGCTAGTGGCTGCTGGTGGTCCCATGAGAATAGGCAGGCAGTGTTACAGGTGGTGAAGATTTACAGAGAAAGCCCTGGCTGGTGTGGCTCAGTGGACTGAGCTCTGGCCTGCGAACCAAGGGGTAGCTGGTTCGATTCCCAATCAGGGCACATGCCTGGGTTGCAGGCTAGGTCCCCAGTGGAGGTGTGCATTGATGTTTCCCTCTCTCTCCTTCCCTTTCTCTCTCTAAAAAATAAATAAATAAAAGCATAAAAAAAATTTACAGAGAAATCAGGCTCCTGCCACAATACTCTGTTTCTCTACAAGGACAACAAGCTAACTTCGCCACCAAGAGCCCTTAAGGCTGCATGAACTGAGCGCACTGAGCACGTAAGGCCATGGGAGCCATGGCCCACAAGGTCGAGGCTGGTCTGAGTGCACAAGGCTGGGGTGCCTCCCTCATGGAAGTGGACAGGACAGGCTACGAATACCTGGTTGAGATAACCTCTGCTACTTAGGTGGTTGCCCTGAATCTTTAAGTTGTTGATGGAGCTCAATATTTTAAGTCAATTTCTATTTATAGAACATCTCTTAAAAAAAAAAGTTAACAACTACAAAACAATTGGCTGTCCTCAGCTAAATAAAACTCGTGGGACTAGTTACTCAAAGTTCTGCTCAGGCACCCGGGCTACATCGGGCACCTTCGTAAGTGCCCACCACAGACAAGCAAGCCAGACGTGGTGTCATCTGCCCACTGTTCCTGTCACAGGGGTGGAGTGAAGTGCCATGGAAGCAGTTTCTCAAAACTCTGATGCTTCAGAAGTTAAAATTTTTACTCAATGAAATATTCTGCCTAAACTAGCTGGTCATCCAGGTGACAATGAATGTGGGAAAAGGTCAAGGGCGTGAAAGGAAACCTGCTGCCATTTTTTCTAATTGTTGTTAAGCTCAAACATTTTGAAGCCTGTAGAAAACAGTTCATTTTAAGAAATCTACTGGAAGTACCCTTCCGTAAAGGAGCTCAGGGCATAGTTGTTACAGGATCGCGGAACAGAGTGGCGGGCACACGCTGACTCTCATAAGCATGAGTGCTGAAAGGGTTTTTAAATAACCAGGCGTGGGGCGCCACCCTCCAGTGCCGCCAATTCCTCAGTCTCTACAGAGAGGTGCCGAGTTATACCTTACGCTCCATTACTGACCGAGAGGTAGTGAAGTTGGCAAGGCAGACCCCAGACATCCTGGCATTGGGTCCCCACAGTGTGGTGATGGCAGCCAATGGCCCACATACCTGCCTGGCCTTAGACAAAGTGGTGTGGTTCAGAGGTGTGTGCAAGTATATGAAGAGTGTGAGTATAAAAGGGTGAATGTGACTGTGTGGGTGTGTTTGTATGTGTAAGAGTGTCAGCGTATACATGTGAGCACATGTCAGGGCGTGAGCACACACGTGTAGGCCTGTGCATGTATACAGGATTGTGCACATGAGTAGGCATGGGCATTTGTGCATAAATGTGTGGGGGCATGTGTGTATGAGTATGCATGTGGGTGTGTACACATGAGCCTGTGTATATAAGCATATGGGCGAATGTGTGGGTATATGAGCATGTGAGATCACATGTGCATAAATGAGTGTGTGAGTGCATGTGTGTGTACATGTTAGCCATCTAGGCTTTTCCTTCTGTTCTGAGGCCTTGCCCCGGTGGGTCTCTCAGTGAACCCTGGCCCCATGCTGGGGATTCTCCTAGTCAGTCGACAGTAGAGGTGCTGATCAGCATTACTGTGGAAACCCACCTGCCCTCCGTTCCACCTCCCAGCCCTCCTGGGAACTGACAGGCTCATCTGCAAACCAATTCACACTCCTGAACTTGGTGAGTTCAGCAGCCCTTCAAGAACCAGGCCTTATACCCTTCATGCCTTCATGTAATGGATGCCCTGCAGGTCTGATGGCGTTTGCTTCCTGCACAACATATGAAGCCTTCTTTTGCCTGGGTGTGGGGCAGGACTGATGACATGCCAACAACATACAATCAGTTGATATGTAAAGTTACAATGAATGCATCCTGTGTCTTCATATTCGATTGGGAACACCCTGTATCAGATTTCAATGGTCTGGCAGTCTCCAGTATCTGGTGCACCGAATGTAAATACTTGCTTTTTGGTGACATAAACTTTCATTAAAGTGAGGTGTCTGGGGTTCCCAATGCCAGTTTTGTATAAATTGGATACATAAAGCATCTGATGCCTTGTTTATTCATCAAACAATGGGGGGTCTTTCTACTTTGCTAAACATATATAGATGATATTGTAAACACTATTAATGAATTTTAAACCAATCAATTTTACACCAACCCATGAAATTGCATTCTAGGTAATTTTCTATCTTCTGCTTCAACACCTCACTAAGCATGGCCTGGTTCCTTTCTCACACCTACTGCACACACCGCTGAAGGCACCAGTGAGCCCTCATGCTGATTCACACCCAACTTGGGAACAGAGTCCACCAGTTAATCCGTACTCGTAAAAGGTCTTAAATGACCATCCTTTCCTGGCTACAGAAGGTAAATATTGGATGATGATCATTGTCCTAAAAACATTCTAGAAGAAAGTTGGAACTAAGTAGGGAAGAGAAAAAGCAAGACTTGTGCCATAAAGTTCTGTTGCTTCTAACCAAACCCTCCCTAGGAGGGATTTTGGAGCTACCCCGGGAACCACAGTGACTTACCTCTGAATCCAGGTGCACCTCTTTCTCCGGGAAAGCCTTTCAGCCCAGGGTGTCCAGGCAATCCAGCATCTCCCCGGGATCCAGGCTGGGCTCCCAGGACTTCACCAGGAAGGCCTCTGTCCCCTGGGGGCCCGACTGGTCCTGGTAGGCCACTGGGACCTGGGAGTCCCTCAGGGCCAGGGAGGCCCATTGAGCCTTTGGATCCTCGGGGCCCCACGAACCCTAAAAGGAAACATGGGTCATCCCCAAAACCTCAGGTCAGCACTGTGATGTTCTAAGAGAAAGACCTCAGAGATAGGCTGGAGATTCCAGGGGTTTGCAGTCAGGGTCCTCAACTCGAGCCCGGGCCCTGTCGCCCACCTACGAGCCACAGCACTCACAAGGCTGCCCCGCCTCCCTCTGCTGTCTGGCCCTTAGCCCTACAATTTAGCTGCAGTAGATGAGGCCTTCAGAACCAACCTCCCTGGACATAAATTGTCATGATTCATGGCATCTCATATTGTGCAAATAATCCCAAGAGACAGCTTTTGTGGGACCTTCCAGGATGTGTTTGCAAGTGAGGGACAGAACAGTGTGACGGAAACCCCCTCAGAGCCCAAACTGTGGCCCCTGTAATTCTTTCCCTGTCATGAGTCAGTTTGGAAATGCTTTGAAGGGGAATCGATAGCCCTTTGTCATTGTGAGTGTTAACCGCCCATATTTGGATTGAGGAAGAGTGGCTGTCATGTGCTCAGGCAATTGTGTCTTTCTTGAACACCACTGGGTCAAATGGTCTCATCGCCACTTCCCCTGTCAGTGTCCTCACGCCTGATGTGACCTCAGATTGAACTGCGGGAATAGGAAGTCATGTGTTTGTTCAGAAGAACTTTTTGAGGTCATTCTTGCCTTGGCTTCAGTGTGCAGGGCGTGGGAGGGAGGGCACTGTCTGCCCCTTCTGTGTGGTACACCTGACAAAAAGATCCCTGGCACAGAGTCCCGGGCCTTTCCTAGGATGGGAATGCTTGGCATGCCTAGAGCTGGGAGATGGGTTGAATGGTATGGCTGTGTTTGGGACTCAGAGCAAAGGATCTGGACATGACCTGAGAATTAACTAGCTGGATCCTATTTCAGAGTTTTAGTGCTATGATTTACCCACACAAAGAAGAGCTATGGCTTTCATGGAGATGTTAAACTATACATGGGAACTGTGCACTTAAATTTGTGGGTGTGAGTGCAGATATGGATCTTATTTCTGGGACAGACTCTTGGTGTGTTCTGCAGTCTTTGAAGTGGGGCATTTTCTTCTGTATGTGGTGATAGAAGCATAGTAATGGTCACAGTAATAGTAATAGTAATGGCCTCCATTACCATAAAGAGTGACATGCTTTCCAAAATTAAATAGGCCAGTTTCTCCTTTACCCCTTCCCTCTGGTCTACCCAGTCCCTGGTCACTTAAGGGCTTACATTTCAATACAGAACAGGCTCTCCACCTGTTGTCAGCTTCCCAAATACCCCGATAATGGGCATGTCCTACTCATTCTCCATGCAAGGAGAACACTATGTAGTTCATGTCCACTTGTCTGGGCACATAAATTATGATTACTAGGTGCCCTTCACATTCAAGGCATTAATGATTTGTTTTCCTTCTCTCAAAAACAAATCACTTCACTTTTGTGTATGTGGGATCAACCGAGGGGCAAAGCTATAACTCCCAAACATTCAGGTGCTCCCAGAAGGACGACAAAACGATACAGTCTGATTCTCTGATGTGCTGGCAGAGAACTTTCTTCGTGTCTCTCCAAGGCAGGTTTTCACCAATGCCTTGACAAAAGACACATGGAGTACGTGTCCCAGTTTTCAAAATACGGTGAGATGCATAGTATGAAAGGCAACAGGACGAAGGTTTGCAACCATCTTTACGAATCCAGGAAAGAAATCTGTCAGAGGCTGAGGGGAAGTTCTACATTTAGGATTAAACCACTTGTCTGAGTGTAGGACAGGGAAGAGGCCAAATTTAACTAATCTTTGCTGAAAATATTTACTAAGGACCTAAATCTAAGGACACACAGACTCACTGTTCTGTGTGGTATTCCAGACATGTGGAATATTTATTCAATTTCTGGATTCCGGTTTGAAGTGAATGCTGACACGCTGACTTGCTTCATAGAAGTAAGGATGGAATTCTGAGAACATGGAAATTATGTCATGAAAAGAAAGTCCGGCCCTGGCCAGTGTGTCTCATTGGATTGAGTGCCGGCCTGCGAACCAAAGGGTCGCCGGTTCAATTCCCGGTCAGGGCACATGCCTGGGTTTCGGGCTAGGTCCCTGGAGGGGGGCACACGAGAGGCAACCACACACTGATGTTTCTCTCCCTCCCGTTCTCCTCTCTATAAAAACAAATAAATAAAATCTTAAAAAAAAAAAGAAAGAAAGTCTGCATTCCCCGGTCAGGGTGTCCGTCCTTGAAATGACGTGCAGAGAGGTGACTGCTCTCCCCCAGTGTGTGAGGGGTGGTTATGCACTAGGACCACTGGCTCAAGGAAACACTGACGGAGAACCTGCTCGAGGTGGATTTCACTTCAACCAGGGAAGAACTTCCAAGCAATAAGAGCGTTTCAGCGTTTCACACGGGATGGGTAACAAGAGGCTAGAAAACACCTGACCAGAATCCTGAGGGAGGATGTTTAGCCTTGGGTGGCCTTAGTGACTTCTACCGTTTTATTTATTTAAATAATACAATTCTAAAATGCATGGGCCTCTGCATACCGAGTAACACAGTCATATTCACACCGTTTCAGCCATAACCACACAGGGACACCTGGGTGCTGGGCACTGAATTGTATTAAAGAGCGTGCTGACCCCCAAGTAGGTATTCCTACCACTCATTCATTACCAGAGACACATTCGTTTCCCTCCATATACAGATAAGTAAGTGCCTTCAGCTCTTTTGGCCACTTAATGACTTAAATAATTCCTTGCTGTGTCAGATGTAGATGGAATGGTTCAAACTGTTTACTCAGACAAGATATCGATCGAAGAGTGAGCAGATAATGCCAAGAAAAGTAAAAACATACACATTCCTCAGCTGGTGAGTGACCGGCAGATTGGAAATCGATGATGAGAGGACTGTTTGTGCCTTTAATGATCATCACAGAAGAAGATAACACTGTGTGCCCTTAGAATGTTTATTGTTAACCAGAGGGAAATCTTTATGCACACTTGTCTTTTTTTCCTGCAAAATCTGTATCATCCTCTTCAAAACTCCAGTAGAACATTAGTGATAAAAAATTCAAGAATTCGAACCTCCCAAGGACAAGAACAAAAGTTGTCATCAAGCATGCGTCTACCCAGCTTCTACACGTTACAGACAGCAGAGCTGGGGCGCCCTGACCATCCGCTCACAGCCGTGTCCTAATCTAAGGGCCTGAGGGGGTCCGACCTGACTCACCTGGGGGTCCTGGGAACCCTTCACGCCCTGGATCTCCTGCAAGACCCTTGGGTCCTGGTGGTCCATCTGCTCCTGGGAATCCTGGTATCCCTCTGAGGCCTTTGGCACCTAAACAACCCAAAGAAATCACAACATATATTAGAGCCCCGTGAGGAAACCCCAGCAGTAGGTGAATAGGAAGTGACAGAGTTTGGCACTTGACTTAATGTGGTCTCTTATGAAACTAGGAGATGGTGAGGCTGGGACCTCAACCCTAAAACAGCACCTCTGACAGCCAGCCACACCCAATTGTGGACTGCACAGACCCTGGCAGCCATCCATCAGTGAAAGCCACCAGTGAGCCTGCCTAGGGTGCCAGGTTGGGCTGACTGGTGAAGGGCTTTCCTTGTTGACGCCGGTAAAGATGGGAAGAGGAGACTGCTTCTTCAAACGACCATGAGTCAACACAAGTACACAAGGGTCACCAAGAACAGGGAGCTGTGACATCAACGAAGAAAACTAACAAAGCTCGAGTAACCAACTCTAGAGAATTGGTGATCAGAAAGTGCCTGACAAAAAAATCAAGTGAATTGTCCTAGAGAAGCTCAGTTCATATGAGAGAACGCACATGGACAATAAACAAAATCAAGGAAATAATACACACATAACATGAGAAGTTTTACAAAGAAACAGAAGCCATAAGAAAACAAACAAACATCCTGCAGCTGAAGATTATAATGACTGAACTAAAATAGCATGTCTGGGCTTACAGAATGATTTCCAGTGTTTAAAATTTATGCTAACTACTCAAACTATAAGAATAATGTTCAATATTAAAGTCCCACAGGGCTCGGAATGCCTGGGTGTGAATCGTGGCTCTTCCATGTGTGTGGTTTTGGACATGTTTCTATACCTCTCTGGACCTCAGTTTCTTCACCTGTAAAATGGGAAAATAATACCCACTTCATGGGGCATTGTGAGGGTTCAGTGAGACGACTCCCGTCAAATATCTGAGCAGTGCTTGCACAGGGGTGAGCTCCACAAATGTTCTAATGAAAAGAAAGCCGGAGTTCCTCACCAATGTCACAGAGCTGGACTTCGTGCTCCTCCACCCATATTCACGGCTTTTCCTCAGAAAGTGGATGCTGTGTGACACCCACCCGCACTTCCCTCCTCAGAAAGTGGGTATGCGATGGCAGAAGTGAGCAAGAAGAGTCAGAGTGGAAACAAGCCAGGGGCTGCTGGCCATGGAGTGAAGTGAAGGAAGTGAAACTAACAGCCACAGCAGGACAATGGCCTGGGGCTTCAGACTCCTAGGCTCTGACTGCTGAGCCCTCTGCAGGTACCAGGCCTCAGATTATGTCTCTGGTCTGGGTGTGTGTCACATGTATGGCACTCTGGGCCTCTCTGACCACAGAGACTTCATCTGTATAAGAGGTTCTTGTACGAAGCAAGGTTCTCAAACTGACACTAATCACATGTTCCTACATACAGGGGGTTCTTGGGAAAAATTCATCCTATTTGTCTCCATCTCCATCAGATCCAGCATCAACGTCAAGACACAAGATCAAAAGCTCCACAGACTTGCTTGAGCTGAGAAAAAGCTTTATCATGATTCCCAGGCCTGGGAAGGGTCTCTTCCTGATAGTCAGGAAATGAAGAGAAGAACTCAGATCTCCAGAAACCTGACACCACCACATTTACTGAAGCCTGGACTACAGGGCACAAGAAGGGGCCAGATAGACCTGCATCTGCAGGGCACCACCCTCCTCCCTGGTGATCTGGGAGGAGCCGTCTGGTCACCACCCAGGCAGTGAATACAGGCCTGCTCCTGGGCTCTGAGGTTTGGTCAGCTTCCTGAGTTATGGAGTGGCTCCCTACCTCTTGCCTATAGCCCCTGACCCTCCCCACTCTAGACCCCACTGGAGCTCTGGAACAAACACTGATGTCTGGGAGGTGGGTTACACTGGCACTTCTCTGGAGACCACATTTTGAGTAGCAAGGTACTTGAATGAAGTTTGCCTAAGTTTCCTCCAGTTATGATGGCCTATACCTTATTGCAATTCATTCAACTTTCTCCATTGCACTCTGCAAACATTTACAATTCCTTAGACATTTTTAATAAATATGGGAAACTTGAAAGTTTCCTACATCCTTCAACCAGAACCAATATATCCAGATTTTAAAAAGTTGACTGATATTACTTATAATGAATGACTTAAGACTAAAAAGAATGTAAAACTTCAGACCAGCTAAACGAAGTAACTCTTAATCTATTGGACATCTTTGATCTGAACCTTTTCATATGGGAAGCAAACTTGAGACATTTTTTCCAGGTGTCTCTGTGCCTGCCTGGCCTCAGGCTCAAGAATTCCCTTCATCTCAGGCTCTCAGATACCACAGTCAGTCAGATGCTTTGGGATGCATTGTATTCCTCTGTAAGTACTGAGAACAGCAGTCTCCTCTCTGCAGCATGTGAGGTGGTGGTGGGGTGGGCAGGGTTGTGAGCAGGTGGTGGAGAGGCGTATCAGTACAGTAGGAATTTCAGCCTCTCCATGATACTGTCCCTTTAGAAATGTCCCTGAAGACCATTAGGTTGGGCTGCTGCTATGCCATCATGAAAAAGGGGACAATCCAGCATCCTGGCATTTTCAGTCTTTTTCTCTATGAGGGCAGGAAGGGGTCGAGAGAGATTTGTGGAAGTACTTCCTTTGGGCCAGAGAGAAGGAGCGCTGTGTATGGCACCCACAAATTCTCACTGTGGAACCCTAGTCCCTGAGGGTATTGTCAGTAAGGCTGGCCTTGGCAAAACACATGGTGTACCAACCAAAGCTTCACCCCACTCACACTCCAAATAAATGCATAGCTTATCCAAAATTTCTTATTGATAGCATGATCCTCATAGATTATTATCTCCCAGTGTAATTCCAAAAGAGAGAGAGAGAGAGAGAGAGAGAGAGAGAGAGAGAGAGAGAGAGAAACATAAATGTGAAAGAGAAACATCAATCGGCTACCTCCTGTACATGCCCCGGCTGGAGATCGAACCTGCAACCTTTTGGTGTGCGGGAAGATGCTCAAACCAACGGAGCCATCCAGCCAGGGCAACAGACCCTTATTCTCGATTGGGGGAGATGAGGAAGGAGCAGTCAGTACTAGTCAGAGCCAAATGATGTTCCTTTTCACACAAGACTGCTGAGTCTGAGAACTCGCCTTTCCTAGGCTGCCTGACACAGACATCTGGGCATCCCCGAGCAGCTGTGGTGGTTGCCTAGGCCCCATCTGTTATTTCTGTAATGCCATGCCATCAGTGGGGTGCATGGAGGGCTGCAGACACTAGGCTCTGTCATGGAGAACCCTTACTTATTTCATGTGGGCTCTTTAAATAGGGTGATTGCTCTGTGCCAGCAGACAAAAGCCCAGTTCCTCCTAGACTGTAGAGACAAACTCCCAGCCCTGTTTATTTCTATTTCCACTCAGTTAAAACCCTAAAGAAACAATCCTCTCCCATAGGTTCTTCTCATATATCCTGAGACACAAAGGGACAAAAAAAAATACATGGAAATAAACTACCCTTCCAGGCTTGAAGAGGCATTTCATTCTCATCAAGGTTTGTGCTACAGCTGAGGCTGAGTCCTGTGTAGCAGGAATCTCCTTTAGACTGGGGTCCCACTAGGTGTTAATTACCACACACATTTCTTATACTGATGAGTAAAAGTCTGTTTCCTTTAGAAGCTACCAGTTTGTGGAAGAGTGCCAGGATGGCAGAACATGGTGACATCCAGGGACAGAAAGGAATGTGGGGGCAGAGGAAAGATGAACAAAGAGTGGCAAGAAAAATGAAGAGTCAAACAGGAAGGCTGAAAGTGCTCTCTAGTTTACTGGAGCACATTACCTGTGGGGCCTGGGGGGCCTGGCTGGCCTGGCAATCCCTTCGGCCCTCCAATACAACCTGGGAAGAGAGAAAAAAAGATGAGTGGAAGCATCTTTAATGCCAAGTCTCATGGCTTTGTGATATTGCGAAGGTCAAGAGCACCAGGCCTAAAAACTGGCTATCAATCTTCTGGTCAGAGTAATTGAATGAGTTAATTAATATTGATCCGATGTAAATAAAGGTTTAATTTTATCATATAATTAAGTTAGAATATTAATATAAAATGCAAATAAGGTAAGGCCAGTCAAATAAAAACTGGCACTCTGCTGGCAACAATCTGTCCCCTCCTCTAAGGCAACACCTCAGCACGGCTGAGTTAATCTAGCTGCTCCCCAGTGAGTCAACGCCAATGCCTCTTTTGTCTGGAAGTGTCCACCAGTGGATGAAGGCCATTTGTGATTTCAAAAGCAATTCTTTGACTCCTCCTTTGTGACTTTGAATAGTTTCAGAATTAGCCACAGCAATAACTGCTTTGAGCCATGTAAAATGAAACCTGAGTGGTAGCCACTTCTGGCCTTTGTGACCAGGGCAGTGACACAACGCAGGGGTATTTTGTTGTCTGGCCTTTGTCTTCGAAGTGTCCTTCATCCATGAGCCTGGGATTTGGCCAGGCTCCTATCTTGACAGAGGCTTCGGCCTCCTCTGCTACACGGGGGACCAAGGGTGTACAACCTGGCCAGCCCAGGTCAAAAATAGAAGGACCTGCAGCTTTGGGGGGCCCGGTCTGTAGCCTGCAGAGCCTCATACCCAGGGGCCTTCTCACATCTGCATCATTGGCCAATTCTCTGAAAGCTTTGGGGCCTGCCATTCCTGCTCTGCACTTTTACTCTGAGTGCTGGGTCCATTCCCACACCTCAACCTAACCTCAGCCTCAACCTCATGCAGGAGATCCATGGATTCTGATGCTAATTTCCCAACCCTGCCATTTGTGGAGGCTTTGCTCTGCAATGCCAGCCAGGTCAACCTCTGGATAGTCTCCCTCTCTTCTCTCCCACCGCTAAGCTCTGCCTGAGTCATTTCTACATCCTGCCCCTATCTGTCAGCCTTTCCTCTTTTTAGCATTCATTTACCACCAGTCCAAACTGTGCTCTCCTGACATCTATCTGGATTGGCTCTTCACCCTATATAACAAGCAAATAATTCACAGTTGCCTTTTACACATGTATAGACAGAAAGTTGAATATGTATATGCATGTATTTTAGGTGTAAAAACATATCTGTTGAATTCTTACCAACGTTGTAAATTGATGCTTTATATTGGTGGGAAGATGTGGTAACACTGTGTGCTACTATACTTGCCTATCCTTTGATTCTAAGCTGAATCAGACAGGGTGCCAGCTCCAAGTTTTGCACGTATTTATATTTCTTGCTGCAGCTCCATGCTCACTGCAGGAGCTCACAGGAGTTGTTGATGAGGCACATGTTTTATAAACCCAAAGTTTGAAAGGGCTCTAAAGCCGGCTGATCTTCATGACAGTACCTGGCTGGATGACATCCTGTCCATCACCTCCGATGGGTCTTTTCACACCTGTATCACAATCTGGGAACAAGACATGATGACAGAGTGAGGCACTTTTGGACCAACTGACAGTGACTAACTTGTCTATGAGTGTGTGTGCTGGTGGTGGTGGGAAGGCTGGGGGATGGGCAGGGAATCCAAAGGCCCATGGCTTAGCACTAGAGGGAGAGGCCCTGTATTTCCAGCTGGTGAGAGGAAGCTGTAGGTGGGTCTGAAAAACCCTGGTGATGCAATATAGCAGTCTTACAGGACACCACTGGGAAACTTATACATTGCCAAAAAAAGAATAGTGAATATGTGTTGAAGCATAAACAGTGTCTCATGACTCTGAAAGACAGAAGAAAGGATCCTCCATACCTATTTGTCCTGGGAGGCCTGGGGGGCCCGGAGGTCCAGGGAGGCCTGGCACTCCAGGGAATCCAACATCTCCAGGGAAACCACGCTGGCCTTTGGGACCTGGGAGGCCCAATCCTGGTGGACCCCTTTCTCCTGGAATGCCCTTGGTGCCGGGTGCTCCTGGGTAGCCTGCGTCCCCTGGGGGGCCTTTGATGCCATCACCCTGGGAGAATATTCAGTTTATTTCTTAAAAGAAACGTAAACCTCAAAGACAGCCATATTTCCAGTTCCCTCTCCCTATTTTCCCGAGCCCAATGCTACAAGTGGACAGCAGAAATCAGTGGAAATTAATGAGAACCTACAGTAATGGTCTAACCAAGGCACAGAAATAAAGAGCAGATTTTATAATAATCATGAGCAATGCAAAAGAAGATAGTTCTGGAAGACAAACAAATCTATTTGAATATTAGTTTTTCTCTTTCCAACCCATTAGCACCCATGCGTTGATTGGGACTTTCATTCACAGGAAGAATTCTGCATAAGAACAGTTAGGCATAGGTTTGGATAAATGAGAGTAGAAATACACTATTTTTATTGTTATGATTTAGCATTTGTGGCGTATCTACTCTTCACAAGGGCTAATGTGTTGTTAAAGGAAAGGAAGTCTTTAATTTGGACAAGAAAGAAAGAGAAGTGTGCTCGTGAGGAATAAGTAGAGGTGATAGGATCAGGACAGCAGGAAGCGGGGAAGTATTTGGCAACGCCAGGCCCTATTAATGAAACTACTAAGCAGGTGTGGAAAGCTAGGGTATGCAGTGGAGTAATCAAAAGGGTGGTGGCTGTGAGAACTGGGGAGTTAGAAGGAATGATGTCTGCAGGGTTATAGGCAAACCATGAGCCCAGCTTCACACTTAGTGTGTCTGAAAGAGCTGGCACAACAGCTGGCAAATAAGTCCCACCCATCTGCCTGAGCTGTGAATGAGACAGGGATATTCAGACAGCAAGGAGGCAGCAGCTTCCAGAAAATGAAATGCTGCTGTCCACTGAGGTTACCTTTCTCCTTCATTTACAAAGGCATGAGGCGTAGTGGGACAGTCACTGATCAAGGGTCAAGCTCTCCCTATTTGCATGGTCCTGATTAAACCACACAACCTCCCATGTTTTGGCTCCTTTAAGATGTGCTTAATGATAAGGGGCAGCCTTTCCATTTCCCAAGGCTGTTGCCGAAGTCAAATGGAAGACTGACCAAACTTAGGTAGTGGACAATGATGATGACCACTGGGGTGTGCTGCTCATTGAGGTTCTCAAGGCAGATGTTTACATTCTTAGCTTAGAAATGCCGGCAATCAAGGGCTGACAAAAGCCACCAGACTGGGAATCAGAAGTGGTGGGTTTGAGCGCTGGCTCTTGAGAGCAGAAAGAAAACAGCAGGCCTGGAGAGCCAGGAGCTGGGCAGAGGGCCATTGGCCAGCCCTAGGTGTTGCAGGAGCTGGCTGCCCTCACAGCCATGGTGAGTGTGCTACTGAACACCAGTAATTCACACACATCAGGTCAGCCACTGTGACGAATCAAAAGACACACTCCATACATGTGCATGCCACACACAGAGAGACCATACACACACACACACACACACAGGCCACACACACACACAGACCACTCCATAATCATATTTGAACAGGCAAAACATGAACACTGTTCAAACCACCAACATGATCCACTGTCTTCTTCACCGATCATAGCGCTGGCCTCTCTGTTTTCCCCTCTCAGATAAGGCTTATTAAGATAATGATCAAGCATTATCTGTGGTTTTGGAAGCATTCCACTCAGAGCAGAGCCCCTTCTCCACCCTTCTCCAAGGCTACCAACACAGCTGAAGTCCTGTGATCACGGACGAGGACCCAGACTCAGTGCTGACAAGTCACGTCACTTCTCGTTATTTCCTCATTCGCTGAGTGGCCTCCACGCTCTCATCTCAGAGAACCACATGGTAGTGCAACTGGGCTTCACAAATTCTCTTTTGAAAATAATTTTCAAAGTGATAACTAAAACAGCAGTACTAGATTATTAATAATCCAGGTGTTTTCAAAGAACCCAAGGAAACTGCACCGAAAACATTACCAGTATTATAAAAGAAATGACCACGTTAGGAAGAAGGCAAGTTTTGGAATGAAGCAAGTGAGCCAGCAAAGAGAAGGTAGGTATGTATCTCTGAGGAGAAGAAAGAGAGCTGTAGGTTGAATTGTGTTCCCTGAAGATGCTTTTGTCATATAAGCTGCCCAGTCTGTGATGCTTTGTTGTGGAAGCCCCAGGAGGTGAATTCAAGGATCTTAGGAGTGGGGGGTGTAGGCTTGATAGCCATAAGAAAGAAACTGGAATCTAGGAAAAAACTGAGAAATCACATTGCAGAATCAGGAGAAAACGCCAGAACTGTCCATGCAGAACTTGCTGCAAGGCAAGACAGCAGGGCTTAGGTGGGGACGGGAGGATGGTGAGCGGAGGTGGGGTCCTCTCTCCCGGGTTCATCTCCACCCTTCTCCATCTCCACCTCCAGCCTGCCCCACCCCCTGAAAGGCAGCTGGGACTCTGCACTTTGTGAGACATCCTCTCTTTCAATGCTGGTGTGTTTGCTGCCAAAGCAAATGGTATCTTTTACAACTTATTCTAGAAAAATAGCGTTTCATCACCTATTTAAGAACATTTGATTTGGGGAGAGTGGTGTTTTATTCTATGTAACACCAGGAAGAATATTTGGTATCTGTGACTTTTAAATATTCACGTTGGGCTTGGCTTCCCACCTAACTCACTGCGTCCTAAAAAAACACAATTTCTGCGCATTAAAATGGAATGGGTTGCATGGGGTGGATTTAGGGGGGTGCCAGCACCATTCATGTCAAGGTGTTTAAGAATGTGACTGACGGGCTGAGGACTGAGCTGGTCCCACCCTTGTGGCTACTCACAGGAGGGCCCGGAAGGCCTGGGAATCCATCGAGACCGTCACGCCCTGGGATGCCGTCACCACCTTTTATCCCAGGCACACCTGGGATACCTGGTTGTCCCTTGTCACCTGGGAAAGAATTTGCAGTGTGACTTTACTCATACAGTGCTGCCACAGAAAGATAAATAGTGCAAGCAAAGCTTGGCCACAGAAGACTGACCTTTGGTGGTAATTGTTCTAGAATCTCCTTTTATTCCTTTGGGTCCAGGAGGTCCAAAGCCACCAGGGGCTCCCTGTGGAAACAGACACAAAATGTCTTCCTCCTTCATACTGTTTAAGTAGGTCTGTGAAGATGATGGTTTTCTGTTCGTACAGCTTTAGGGCTGTTACCCGTCATTAAGCCCAGCACTGTCCAAGAGAACTTTCTGCCACATTAAATGTGCTCTATACCTGGCTGTCCAGTGCTGTGGCCTCCAATCACAAATGGCTATTGAACACTTGAAAGTGGCCAGTGGGACTGAAGAACTGAATGTTTAAGTTTAAATAATTACCAGTTAATGGCAGCAGCCACACATAGTGGACAGTGGAAATCAGGACCTTGCTACTCCAAGTTTGGTCCATGGACCAGCAGCAGGAGCCTCCCCCGGGAGCTTGTTAGAAACATAGAACCTCAGAACCCATGGGGGCAACTGAAGCAGGATCTGTATTTCAACAAAGTCCCAGGGATTCACACAGTCATGAACTGGTGGGAAACAACGATCCACAACACAAGGGGGCTCACTCTTAACTACAATTATTTAGAATTTGAGCAGATAACAAGCCTCCCAGTACAATGAATGGAAATGTGTGACCATTAATATTGAGAACAACAAAGAGTATTGGAAATGGAAATTAAGGTCGGAGGAAAACATACTTTAGAGACAAGCCTATTGCGGGATCACTCATGTTTCAGGCTGTAAAACCTAGTTTAGGTTTCCCAGTGAGCTGCTTTATGGTTCAGCATGCAGTTTAATATGTGCAATATGCTAGTTTTTGGCAAATCTTGGTTGATCTTATTTGCAAGATTATGGGAGTTTTAGTGTTGGTTTAATTAAGTGGAATGTTACAAGTGATTAATGAGTTCCTTTCTCCTAAAAAAAGAATTCCACCAATACTTGGCTTATTGATTGAATTCTGTGCAGAAAAAGGTGCTGTGCTTTCAGGGCCCAGACGGTGTCTCACACGCAGACTCTGCTCACTAAGTAGGTGTCGGGCACATGCCTGGAAGGATGAATTTATTTGTTGACTGATTATTCCCATACTTCCAACACTCTGCCAGATTCTATCAGTGTAAATATTTAGTAACGAAAAACCACCTTAGTCCTTCCTACTGCCGCGGGGTTGGCAGACATGTAAACATATAACTAAGTGCAAGGCAGCAAACACATTCCCAGAGGTGTTTGAACACAAGCACTGTGGGCGTGTATGCAGCAGAGTTGGGCAAAGCCTGCCCTGGGAGGAGCTTAGACATTCCAGGTGCACAAAATGGGACCCACTGGGCTTCTAGGAAATATTCAATCATTTTAGAAACAATCCAAGATTCTACCAGTTTTGCCATTAGTTCGCAATTCTCACAACACATCCTTTTTTAAAGGAATAGATTGCCATGGTTTGGGACGGTCTTATTTTTAAATTAGGATAGAGCACAGTATATACTAATTTTATTTGGGTGTAATTATTTGTTTTCTGAGAAACCCCAGGGTCTGAAGCAGAGAGGTGCCGTGGGTCTCATCTTCTCCCGTGAAATAGCAGGGACGACCTTCTGCTGCAGCAGCTCTGAGGGGAGCCAGATATGGAGCCAGACCATTCTCATCATCCTTGGCCAACTGGCCTCGGCAAGCTTTCCTCTACTGCTAAGTATATAACATGATGGACTCGTCACTTTATAAATCTCCCTTGGCTCTCTTTTTAAGTACAAAAAGTATAATTTCTTTGCCTTCATCTGAAATTTGGTTTGAAATTGTTAGTTAAAACCTGCCACAGAAGTAAGATCTGCTCCAGATGATCACTTTCATTAGATGGGAAATACAGTTCACTTAGCCGATGTACAGGGAGTCTGTGGGAGGACACTTCACACACTATGAAGTGAACCATCCATGGTTCACTTGCAGGCCTCGGTTTTATTGGGTTATGGGAGCCTGCATGAAAGGCTAAGTCGGGTCTGTACTACATCTGAAGAGGTAAATACTTAATAAGTAAGATGCTTTACATTCAAAATGCTGGACATTTTTCTCTGGGGGGTATAATTCTTATACCATAAAATTCACTGTGCTAAAGCATACAATTCAGTGGTCTTTAGTGTTGTTACAAGGTTGTGCAATCATTATTATTATCTAATTTAAGAACATTTTCATCACCCCCAAAAGAATCCCCCTGTACCTTACACAGCCAATCCCATTCTCTGCTCTACCCCCTACCCTCCCTCCTTGGCAACGATCAATCTACTTGTTTTCAGATTTGCTTGTTCTGAATACCTCACATGGATAGAAGCACAATATCTGTTCTTTTGTGTCTACTTTATTTCACTAAGCATAATATTTTTGGGGCTTGTCCACACTGCAGCATGTGCCAACACTTCACTCCTTTGGGTGGCTGGGATACCCCACTGCATGGGTATACTCTGCCTTGTTTATCCACTCCTCAGTTGATGGACATTGGAGTCGCTTCCACTTTTGGCCATTATTATTAATACTGCTATGCATACTTACATACAAGTGTTTGTGTGGGGGTTCAGGCCAAGATGGAGGCGTAGGTAGAAACCCTTCGCTTCTTTGCACAACTAGTGTTTATGTGGACATGTGTTTCAGTCTCTTGGGTCTATATCTGGAAGTGAACTTTCTGGGTCCTAGGGTAATTCTATGATTGACTTTTTGAGGAATTTTGCACAGTGGCTGAACCATTTCATATTCCTACCAAGTAAAAGTTTTATAGTTTCCCTTGGAGTACACAGCCTTCTTGGATGAAGTGTTGGGTGCTTGAAGTGTTGCTGGTCTAAAGCTGTGTTAATTCAATAAATAAAAGCTGGGAGAACAGAGATAGGTATCAAGGATGTCTCATCCGCTCTGTGACATAATTTGTCTCTCACCTTGAGCCCTGGGAACCCAGGGGTGCCGTGCTGGCCAGGGTCTCCTTGGATCCCTTTCCTTCCTGTCTCCCCATGGATGCCTGGGAAGCCCCTGGGTCCAGGTGGCCCTGGAAGACCCCTGATGAACTGATCATCGGCACACTTACAGTCCCCATAATCACCTGCAAAGTGAGGGAGAGGAAGGACTAGTTATTTACTCACAAAATGTGGGTTAAACCTCTTCTTGGTTTTGCGGGGACAGGAGCAGAAGTGTGGTGTGGGGTGGGGGGTGGGGCTGGGGGTGAGGGGAAGAGCAAAGGCAATGCCACATTCTGTGGCCATCAACTACTCTGCTCTTCACACTCCTGCATCCAGTAGGAACGCTTATCCCCATTTCCTAGATGAGGAGCATGATACTTAACTGTGCAGTCATGGTCTCCTCCAGATCCAGAGTTCTAATGCGACGTTTACTAAAGATACTTAAACAATGGGACCATTTACAGAAGTGTGTACAGAGCAGAGGAATCAGTGATGGGGCCTCAGGAGCAAGGGGAAGAGACAGTGTTCCAGGGTCCAGGTGAAGGGAAAGCCATGGCAAGAGTCATGGGCTTAGAGGCCAAGGTCATGGGTAGGCACAGAAAAAATGCGCCTCCTCTCCACTGCTGTCTTGCCAAGGCTGGAGTCAGGGAGCCTGGTGCTGGTGGTAGGGTTGGCTTCTCAGGGCAGAGGGGGCCAGTGGGGAAATGATGACGACAGACGATGGCTTGGTGGGGCTGAGTTGCACAGCTCATCCACAGAATTTGGATCCCTGCAGTCAGCCCTAACCACAGTGGGGCACGCACCCGTACACCCCACATGCACCAAAAAGGTCCAGATGTGGTTGAAGTGTGAACATGCTACCCACGCCCAGGAATGGGAGAGCTGAGCAGGCATCACTGCGGTCCCTGACAGCCTCACAGGGAAGGGGCTGCCCGGGCCAGTCCTTCCTTGGAAAGGGCACTGAGCTAGGGGCAGTGTCCCTGAGATGCTGGGCAGGTCTCATCACTCCTCTGAGCCTTGGCCTCTTCACCCATTAGCTAATCCCTAACTCAGGGAATCACCCTTTGGATCCACCCAGATGATTTCTCTACAAGCACTCTGCAGTGGACAGGTGCTTTGCAAATACGTGTTACATTGCCGAGCTGAGCACTTAGATCTGAAGGCAGCCTAAGAAATCACTGCTCATCTTTTTTGCCCAGTGCTGGGCCCTGCATTCCCTGAAAATTCAGAGACGAAATTGGCGGGTAGAGAACAGAGAAGGGTGAGCAAATGATTGCTGGATGCGTTGAAAACGTGGCAGACATCACCGCAGCTGCAGTAAAGCTTCCATGAAACAAAGGACATCCAGTGGGGAACTAAGGGATCATGTTCATTTCAGAACAAGTTATAAGAGTGAGGTGTACTCAGATGGGCCAAGCCACCTCCCCACTCCTTCTCTATTGTTCCCAGATGCCCCTTACCTTTCCATCCTTTCTGTCCACGAGCCCCAGGGAAACCTGCAACCCCAGGAAAGCCCGCCTGTCCTGGTGTTCCTTTAAGGCCAAAAAGGAAACCTAAGGAGAAAATCCACAGGGGCAGTGTGTTAGCAGAGCCCAGGGACCCCACATCTTGCCAAACCCTGTACTGGAAGGTTTTCCACCGGTTGGTCTCCCAACAGAGACTAATGAAGTCTCACACACTCTAATTCCACTCCCAAACTCCTCATCAGAAAAAAATGAATGCTGTTTTGCGGTCATTGCTTTCAGGGATGGATAGAAATGTGAGAGCCTATGAGTTTATTTTTTCTATTAAAGCCTGAAGATAAAAAAACTTTCATTTTAAGAAATGTTGAGTCCAGAGCATGGTTTTGATTTTCAACTATGGATTGGGTGGGCTAAAACGTTTGGTTTGGTTTTTTCCATAAAATGACTCCAGTAGTGTTTATTGTTTTTAACTTCATTTAAAACAATTTTGTTAGATTGTATTGTGACAGCTGTCATATTACTGTGCATTAAAAAAACCATCAAAGTTGGTGACTTTTTGTGTAGCCATTTTAATATTGAACATGGAAGAAAATCAGCAACTTTTCAGCATATTATGCTTTATTATATCAAGAAAAGTAAAAACAACTGAAATGCAAGAAAAAGGATTTGTACAGTGTATGAAGAGGTGGCTGTGACTCATTGAACGTATCAAAAGTGGTTTGTGAAGTTTTATGCTGGAAATTTCTCGCTGGACAACGCTCCACGGTCGGGTAGACCAGCTGAAGTTGATAGCGATCAAATTGAGACATTAATTGAGAACAATCAGTTATACTACGCAGGAGATAGCCGACATACTCAAAATATCCAAATCAATAAAGTTATTGGTAAAAATGAAAAGTGTGTTTTATTTTATAGAAAAAAACCATATGGAGTTTTTGGCCAACCCAATATTTTACAATTCCAAGACTACCAAAAAACTTCTGGTTTTCCAAAAGACAGTAATTATCAAAGTTACTTTGGTGCCCTGGCTGGTGTGGCTCAGTGGATTGAGCACCAGCCTGAGAACCAAAAGGTTGCTGGTTCGGTTCCATGCCAGGGCACATGCCTGGGTTGGCAGCCAGGTCCCCCATTGGGAGCGTGTGAGAGACAGCTGATCAATGTTTCTCTCCTTCTCTTTCTCCCTCCCTTCCTCTCTCTCTAAAAATAAATAAAATCTTTAAAAAGTAAGTAAAAAAATAAAAAATTAAGCATTTATTTAAAAAAAATCATTTCGGTTCCCTATTCTGTCCTCTCCTGGGAACGGGTTCTCACTTGAACATACTTCTCTCCCCACACACACTCCTTTCTCTTTTACTCTTTTGGGTGCACACAAGTACATACACGCACACATGGAGTTTGTGTAATTACTGTAAATAACTTGTGAATTATCTGGATTCAGTGTGGCAACCTCCACCCTCCCGACCCTCACCCCTTTAACTGGGATCAGGGTACTTCCAATCCACTGTCCGCAGGGCTCCAATAATTCCAAGCAGGGATATCTGGGCAAAGGTGTAGAAATACAAGCTAAAATCCAATAAAACTCCCCAAATCACATTTGAGAGGAGCGCCATCGTGTGGTGGGACTGGGGCTGCACATGCCCAGGAAACATGGCTGAGCATGGAATCAGAGTCTCCCTGACTCCTCCTGTTCTCTTCATTGCTAAATCCTACAGCGCTCATAGCTCCAAAGATCCAATAAAACTCCTCCAACAAATTAAAATACATGCTGTCATACCCACCTTTTCGTAACTGAGAGGAGAGAATGAGGCGATTATGGAAGCAGAAAGGAAAGGAAAACATCAATTTTAAAAACTTCTGCTGTCTGTTTGGAAAAATGATACCAGAATTTCAATATCAGAAAGCTCCAAGGTAACTAAATCTTTATGGAAAGGTGGCAACGACTATTGTTCCATGTAATCAGACCTTACTACACGTTTAATATAATCTCTCTAATCCATCCATTTATCCAGTCATTCATCAAACATTTCTCCAGTGCCTATACTGTGCCCAGCAGTGTGCGAGGAGCTGTGTATATCGTTGGAACAAAACTGACAGGACCTCATGGAACTTACTGTTTAGATGCGGAGGTGCACATCAGACACACCTTAGTCAGTAGACCAACACAGAATTTTAAATTATGGCGAGTGCTGAGAGAGGGGAGCTCAGAGAAAGTAATAGGGAGAGTGGGCAACAGGAAAGTCATTTCTGAGTACTTGACACTAAGAACTAAAGAATAAAAGCCAGCCAGCCAGCCAGGAGGCCGTGGGAGGGAATGTTCCCAGGAGAGCATAAGCTTGTCTAAAAGCCCCTGAGGTGGAAGGCAAACAGTTACTGGAGAGTGATGAGTGAGGAGCGGAATTGCAGGAAGGGAGGTGAAGGAGATCATGTCAGCCTAGTGGGCTAAGAAATGGGGTTTGGATTTTATCCCAAGGGCAATAGGAAGTCATTAAAGGGTTTTCAAGAGGGAAAGTTACATAACCTAATTTACATGTAAAAGGGACACACTGACTGTGTAGTCAATTACCAGAGGGAGGAGGAATGGAAGCTGGTCATGAGTGGGTTGGTTATTCTGGCAGACTAAGCCTGATACTGTGGTGGCTTCGATGACAGAGGTAGTGAAATGATGGGCTGATTCAAGATTCGAGAGGCAGAATCCTAGGACTTGGCAATGGATGTGTAGTGTCGGTGAGCGAGATGCTACAGCGACCCCCAGGGCTCTGGCCTGAGCTCCTGGGTCTGCAGAGATGGGTGAGGCCCAGGACAGGGGCGTGTGGGTGGGGGAGATGGGGAGCAGGAGATCCAGAATTCTGCTCTGGACACACAAAGTTGGAGATGCCTGTGATACATACATTGGTGACTACATGATGAGTTAACAGTTTGTATGAATTTGGAGCTCAGAACATGGAACTGGGCTAGAGACACGATGAAGGAGTGCGGGCAAAGAACTTGTACTCTGATTTGTGTGAATGGGTAATTCACTTAGATAGTACAGGGAGAAAAAGGGGTCCAAGAATGAACTTCAAGGAACTCCATCATCTACTGGATGGATGGGTAGAGGGGGAAATAGAAGAGCCAGCAAACTATCCTCCAAAAAAAAAAAAAGGTCATTGAGACAATGGTGGGGAAGACAGTGGGGCAGCATCATGGAAGGCCAGAGAAGACAGAGTGTGAAGTGGGGGATGCCATCAACTCCTGCCAGCTGTTAAGTTGTAGCTTTGGTTCTGCATGGGCCGGGAATACAGATTATCGGGTCTGCTTAAAATTGTTGATTAAACAGTGGAGAAAGGCTGCAAGTCAAGACGTGAGGCCTCCACCCTGGAAGAAGGTGTCTGGAACTTGTTGCACAACAGCTTTCTGCCTCATCTGTTTCCAGACTGTACCTCTCTGGTGTTTCACTGAAGGACTGATTGCGCTGGGGCCACCGTCAGACAACCCTTACCGTGTAATATCCATGGGACTGTTGCTACTCAACAGGTTGAGGTTTTGCCCTTCTTCCATCACTGGCTTTTTCTATTCACATCACAGAGCACCTGCTGCACCCTCATCTGCTGCCTACTGCATTGGTTCACCACATTATTTCACAGAAAGCCCAGGAGAAAGTATGGCTGCAGCCATGCAGCCTCCTTCGAGTTTCTGTCCACTTACCATCTGGTCCCGGTGGTCCAGGAGACCCTTCGAATCCTGGGGGCCCTGGCTTCCCTTCAACTCCTGGCGAACCGGGGTAGAGCGCAGGGATGCCTGGTTCTCCTATGAAGCCTTTGGGTCCCATTTCACCCGGGGCGCCTCTCCGCCCACCTGAAAATCCAATGGCAATCAGCAGCAGTGTGAAACATGTGCTGTTGAACAGCTGCGCTGGCATTCCCACCCACGGGAGCCCTCCAGCAGGACTAGGACATTTACAGTCCATTCAGTCACTGAACGGGTGGATGCCGGTGGTGTATTTCATCTTCACTTTCCAACCTCAAAAAAGCCCCTCTTCTTGCCTCCCAACAACGGCCCGAGGGTTGCTATCAACACTTGGCAGCAGCTTGTTGACTGCCTGTGCTCTCCCCGGCCTGCTGACAGAATCGTGCTAGTTACTCATCAGCGGCACAGCGTAACCTAGTGGGAGACTTACTGTCACTGGGTCATCTGCTCTGTGACAACAACCAAGCATGGTTGTGAGACCCATTACAGCTGCTGAACCCAGTCTATGAGAAAGAGCACCAGCACCAGCAAAGCCGTGCAGTCGGTAAGGGCCCTGAGGGGATGCCATGGAACCACATTACCTTCACTTATGCTGGATGTGCCGGGAAAGCCTGCTGGGCCAGGGTCCCCTGGCAGACCCCGCGTTCCTGGCTCCCCATGGGCCCCGGGAAATCCTGGATCACCTCTGCCACCTGGAACCGAGACAGGCCCCACAGTAAGAATAGGGCTGTTGTCTGGGACTCACGACAGATGTTCACCTTTTCATTGAATGTATATTTACCAATGCCCTGCACATTGTGTGAGACATAATGGGGGTCCAAGTGTTTAATATATGATGGTCCTGGTTTTCAAGGAGCTCATTCCCAATCAAAGAGGGGGAGACAAGATTCCTATAAATACCATAAAACAGAGAGGCACATAATGCCAAAAAGGTACAGAGTGGTTTCAAAGGAGGGGAAGATTATTTTGGAGGAAAATCTGATATTGAGGGACCATGGAGAATAAAAACAATAGAAGTAGATTTCTGAGCTATTGCTACGTGCACTAGGCTCAGCATGAAATGCTTTACATACATTTGATTCCCATAAAACCATGTGGCATGGAGAATACCACAGTCCTGATTTTCCAGAGAGGGGAAGCATTGGGCTCAGGGGCATTCACGTTTCCTAGAGCAGGTAACCTGACAGCTGAGTTTTGGACAGGGGTGAAGTTTGAGGATATGCGCAACAAGGGAGGGAGCAGGCAGAGAATGGTCGAGGGAAGGGCGTCCCGAGGGGAGGTGAGTCCAGACTGAAAGCACAGAGCTGGGAGTGCTCCGCAGGACTGGAGTGTCAGGTTCGGGTGAGCAGGGCTGGTGGAGCATCAGGTTGGATGAGTAGCTGAGTCTAACGTGAGACCAGTGAAAGAAATGATATGATTAGGAATCCTCCCATGTACGAGATGATGTGCTTCTCTTCCCCTGGATTGGCTTTTTGTAACTCTTTGCTGGATAAATAACATATGAATGCTTTTACAAGCCTTATCCATAAATAAAGGGGCATCGCTAAGTTCTTTGGCATGTTGGATAAAAAGACACGAAAGTAGTCATTAACACATTGCCTACCGCACAGAAATCTCTAAGACATATGCCAGGGACCGCATGTTTTTGGGCAAACTGCACGTTATTTAAATCATCATAACTACAGATCGTCTCCGGAATCGGCAAAACAGTCATCCACATCTTCGATCTCACTGGGAATATCTGATAAATTATCTCTAAATACTTCCGGAAGTGCATCACTTTCATTGGTTTCCTTCCTTTTTCTGAGAGGGGGCATTTCTAAAAGCGCCAGGAACTTGAAGACAAAGACTATTCGAATGACCAAAATACAATGTAACTGCAATGCTTTATGGGTTTGTGCAATTATATAGTTTTTCGTAGATTGATCTGCACGGTTTCCACCAATGAGATCGCTTCATTCGATGTGGACAAGAAAGTGTGTTGACATCTAAGGTCCATAACAGATGGCGCATGAAAAACGAGAAAACTCGTGAGCAGTCCTTAACAGATGGCACACGAAACACGCGAAAACTCGTGAGTGGTACGCAACGTGTTAAACCGACACATGGGTCACAACTAAGCAGGACAGTGAGTCCTTGACCCCTGGGCATATATGATAGGGGTGAGCCAGATGATCTCCTGGGTATAGGGAAGAAGCATTATAGCGTTTTTATTTTAAAAATCCCATCCTTTAAAATCCATATCTGATGTGTAAGTTTTAGCATATATGTAATTCAGTCATTCAGATAAATATTTACCGAGCACCTACTAGTTGCCTGGATCTGTTCTAGAAATTGGGGATACAGTACTGAACCACACGGGCTAAAGTCTCTGCCTTCATGAAAATTCCTATAACATGGGCAAGTCATCCATCCATAAATATATGTATGATTATTTGGGGGAATGCTCAAAACATTTTTCAAAAGCATTATTTAGAAGGATACACATTTAAAACTGTTGCTCTTACCACAGAATTTGAATCATATTTCAGTACGATTTTACCAATTGGGAGGCTGAGCTAAGATAACAAGATGAGCAAGAGCCACGGCACATGTAAAATCCTTCATTTACACACTGGGACAGTGGAGCGTCTGCCTAGGTAGTTGTTCATGTGCACATATCTGGGAACTTAGCTCCTTGAAGTCTAAAAGGATGTGACTGTCTACAAGATTAGAGCTTGTGATCAGTACTGGGTTTTGGACTGTCCAGCAGAAGGGCGTGTGCACCTCAGTAGCTTTGGAGTAGAGACTTGGGAAGGTGGTTGGGCCAGCTGCCATGGAGGGCTGGGGTACAGAAGGACTGGCTTTCTTCAGTGAGACCGCAGATAGCGAGGCCACAGCCTGCACGAGGTATGTGGCACTGGAAGGATTTCCCAATGGAGGGGTCTCGCCTGGAAAGTGGGGGGGCACTCTCTCAGGCAGAGGCAAAGTGAGGCTCTCCTGGGATATCACGTTGAAGCCATGAGAGAAGTAGCACACAAAACAGATTCCACAAAGCTGTGGTCTGAACATTTTTGTTTTACTTAGATAAATCTTTCTTGAAAGTTCATGACTCTGAATCCCTAACAGAAGAGAACTCATACTCTCATGGAAGAGAAGTTGTATACAAACCTTTAGCTAGAGAAGGATGGGGTGGGTAGACAGGTGGGCCTGGGAGACCTCGGTCACCCACTTCTCCCTGGAGAAAAAAAGAAGAAAACAGAAGAATGTGAGAGCGACCTTTTGGAGTTTTGGACCTAGCGTACTCTTCTGAGTAATCGAACCATAGACTCTGCCTGGGGCTCCATCTCCATTATGCTGAAGCAGTAAGTCCAGCCATCCCAGACACACAGAGAGACAACCAAGTGGGCTGTGCCAATGTCACTTTGAAATCCTCGTCAGACACTGGACCCAGTCAAGAGGCTGCTTTCTGTAGGGTGGACTGTTCCACCGTTGAGAATGGTATCTGAGTCACCCTGTAGGGTGAGCTGGGGGTGACTCAACAACACCCTGATACAATGCCACCTGGGTTATAAGAGCTAACAACTTTGAGCCTCACTGGATCCCACAGGCCTGACTGTGAGTTCCCTGTCTTCACCAGACATGGCCTCCATCCAGCAGGAAAGGCTCCCTCTTTGGCTAGTGTTCCCATCAGCTGGTGTAGCTGTACCTCACCTGGTCTTCAGCCGACTGGGTTTCACTACCCTGCCAGTCCATGCATGATCTAAACACGTCAGTCATATCCTTCCTGTGGAACCAGGGGTGCCCCACCCTCTTGTTACTACAAAGCTCCTCCCACAGCCCTGCTGGTTCACTCTGCCCCAGGTGCAGCCTCCACCTGCATGGCATGTAGCATCCTAAGGCTAGGATATACGTGACTAACAAATGAATGTCCATCTCATCTCTCCAGGGCTGGGTGTTCTTAGATAGGACAGACGCTACCTCCCTGTCCAACATGGGGAGTAGGAGGTCATTAGAACACGCAAAGAGAGGAATTGAAAGCCAAGCTCACCTTGGGTCCTTGGGGCCCGTCAAGGCCTGGGTAGCCATCCAGTCCTCTGCTTCCCTGCAGGAAAGATGTTTGGTGCTTATTTTTATCTTTATAATTTAAAGGACTGACCAAAAGACCTTTATTATGTTTAATGAAATTAACAATAATTCATTAAAATCACCTATCCAGTCTCTCTTTAATTTTTTTCTGATTTTGATCTTAAAAATGTTTTTTTTTAAGTTGCTTTGTTTGAATCAGGATCCAAAGTCAAAACATAACATTTGGCTGATGTGTCTCTTAATTTTCTCATAATTCATAATAGTTTCTTCTTCCTTCCTACTTTTTTAGTAACTTTTTGTTGCTATTGAAGAAACCGGGTTACTAGTGCTGCAAATAGTCAACGTGGTGGGTCGGACACATTCACCCTTATGGTGTTGTATAATATGCTCCTCTTTCCCTTCTATTTCCTCTAAATTGGTTGTTAGATCTAGAGGCTTCTTTAGGCTCAGGGTCACCTTTTGAGCAAGAAGTGTTCATGGAGGGTGCTATGTCCTCCCTTTCTGCTGCACCCCTTCAAGAGGCCCAGAGGTGGACTCTAAGATTTTATAATCTGTCAGTGGGCTCAACAACCTGATGCATCTATTAAAACCTTCCTCCCAGACAGGTTCTGCAAAATTTCCGTTAACACCAAATAGGAGCATTAAAGCCTCTCCGTTTAGATTTTTTCCTCTCTGTTAAAGAAAATCTCAAGTGCTAACTGTTGCTTTCTAATTCCCTCAGCTATGTATCAGAAAAAGCCCTATCATATTTGGGTAGATATGTAAAGTTTTAAAAATAATCTAGACATTTATTCCATCTTGCTAAAGGATATGTACAGTTGGCCCCCCAAAATCAGAATGCCAGCTGCCAGTGGTAAAAAAAAAAAGGACATTATATGATTATTTTACAAGATATTTTGAAATCTAGGAGCATGTAGGCTGAAAGTCATGTTGTTTAGAATGAATTAAGATCGGCTTACTTTTGTGCTTTTTATGGCAGGTCGATAATTTAGACTGACTTTCTTTTACACTAAGTAAAGCTGGAGATTAAAAAGTGAAGGCACCGTTTTCCAATAGGAAGGATGACTTCCTATTAGGATGCCACCTCATGAGACAGGCTAGGGATCACTGAAGAGCTTGCCAATGACAGGGGAGTTGGCAGCTAGGCATCCAGTCTAAGCTGTGTCCAGGGCTGACATGACAATCCAGCTCAAACAACATGCTGGACTTTGTCACATCTACACACCATCGCACACCAGCCAGCACTGCTCAGCCATGCTGTGACACCCTCAACAAGCAATAACAAGCATCCCCAGAACGAATTAACGTTCTACCAATCCCTGGAGAAATGAGGGAGGGGTAGCCAATTCTTTGCTCCAGCAGAGAAAGAAAAATCTTTCCCAGAATCTTTTCTTTTTTGGTTATCCTATTTTGATATGTTGTTTATGTTGGTGTTCACAGTTGCTCCTCGGAGCTGCCTTTGATTACTGGTTCCACTTTACAGCCTAAAACTAAAGTCTGTGAGTACAACCGAAATGTTAGCTGGGGAGTCATGGCAACTTGGCAAGTAAGATAACGCGTGGTAGACATGTCCATGGTGCAGTGTGGTAGAAACATGCAGGACAACTCAGCCGTGTGTGTGTATCCTGGGCATGTTCTATGTTTAGAGTCGAGGAAATGATTTCCTCACAGCATCTGAGATGCCCCAGTTAATTGGAAGCATCTGCATCTCCCCAGTTGTTGCAAGTGCAGAAAGCAAGCAGGAAAATGTGAGCCTTGGATCCCAGCATCTGGGCCACAGCAGTCAGACGCCCCAGGGGGTCAGTTGCCTGGTGAACATTCTGTCCTTCATTAACTTTTGAGTTTGAGGGGGTGGCTATGTTGAACTGCATTTTAAAAACACTGTAATTCCTTAGTGCTGGATGTAGAAAAACAAATCATAATTATGATTTCACTAGTACATGGCAGGCAATCAGAGTATTAACAGTTGTACTTTAATTATGTGGAGTGGGTTGAAACAAATTACTTTTAAATGTTAATGTTTGCTTTACTCCTCTGTCGCTTTACAGCACATGCATAGGATAATCCTTAAACTAGAAATTGGCCTTTTGGCCTTTAGTCGGGGGTACTGCAGGGACAGCACCTGGTTCCAGGCACAAGACCTTTGGGGGTACTCCTATCAGTTACTAATGTTATGAGAGGATGGGTGTAATTAGGGGCCATCCCTGGCTGAGTTTAAGATGAAAGGACAGGAATAGGAAAAATAAGGTCAATGGGGGTTGCAGGAAGGAATCAAAACTCGTACTCATTGTGAGTGGTCAAAACTAGAATACAGGAGGAAGATGCCCGAGTCTAGGGCTGGTGGAGGTCAGAAACCAAATCTGGGAGGTCAAGTCCCCTCTATAGTCGCAGGGGCACTGACAAGACCCATTGCTCACTACCAGGGTCCTTATGGTTCTCCACTCACTCAGTGGAGCCATGAGCAGGAGTCTGATTTGGAGGCTGAACCACGCACTCATTTATTTATTTATTTATTTATTGATTGATTGTTTTTAAAGTGGGTGGGGTGGGAAGGGTGTGTGTGTGTGTGGGGGAGAGAGAGAGAGAGAGAGAGAGAGAGAGAGAGAGAGAGAGAGAGAGAGAGGGAGGAAGATCAATTTGTTGTTCCATTTATTTATTTATGCATTCATTGGTGGATTCCTGTATGTGCCCTGATTGGAGATCGATTCTGCAGCCATGGTGTATCGGGATGATGCTCTAACCACCTGAGCTACCTGGCCAGGGCTGAATCTATTTTAAAAAAAACATCTATTCCTATATACCTACGAGGACTGAATTATGAAAATACTAGCCCAGGGCCACCAAGATGTAGGTGCCATAAGGTTGACTGCATGGTTGTTGAACACAGTAAGCAGCTGGAAACCACTGTGAGGGGCTCGTTAAGCAAACATGGTGCATCCATTTCCTGCACTTCTACAGCTTATTAGCAGAACTATGTATGTGTGAACACACTAATGTGGAATAATCTCCAAGGCACACCAGATGAAAAAACAAGGCAGAATGATACTGATAGTTTTACTTTCTGTCGTTAAATGATATGCACGTAAAAATACATGTCCTTCGTATGCCAGCACCAATCTGAAACGATACGCACAGAGCTATTACCAGGAGCTGCCTCTGGGCAGAATGCTGGGGTCCTCTGATAGGAGGAAGATGTGCTGTATATTCTATGATTGAATTAGTGAAAATAATGGCGAAAATAATAAATAACTAATTAAAACATCTATTTCTCTGTGTGCTCTCTCATATGACCTAGCATTCAGACAATCCTAAGCCTGATCTGGATTCACAATACATTTCTCACATAAAGTGTTTTCTTCTCAAAAAATTGCCAAAAATGTGCCTCCAGAACACATGGTAAAAATAACTAATTGGGTCATCATTAAAGATAAAGAAAGTGTGAAAATGTGTGAGGTCAGTATGTAAAACATGTAGGCGAACCCTTGGTCACCACGTTGACAACCTTGCTAAGAATGACACACGATGACACAGAGGACGAGTGTGATACTGGAAGGTACAGAAGCCAAGGCTGATAGGGGCTGGGTGAGGGGAAGCCTGGAGGGAGAGAATGAAACAGCTGGTTTGCAAATATGAGAGAAAGGTAAATAAATAGTCTGACATAAGCATTTCAAATGCTTTGGGACCAAGCATTACTTATGCTGTGGTAAATGCAGGGAAAATCTAAAGTTTTCTTTTTTCCCTGGGGCAAGTTTTTTTGTTCTTGGAATTCCATTGTCTAAGTTTGACCTCTGTAAGAGGTTTCAGACCTGGAGATGGCATTTATGCATCACACTTACTTTCTGTCCTTGGGCACCTTGTTCACCATCTATGCCAGCGTAACCCTGCACAGAAAAGAAAACAGAAGCAGTAACAGCTCAGAATATGCAGCAACATTTCTCAGAGGGCATTACTATGGCAGCTGACATGGACTAAAACAGAACACTTTACCATGAAAGTATTGAAACCATCCGAAACTCTTTCTCTTTTCTAAAGGAGCTGGCTCATTTCAGTGACACTTCGTATGATACATCATATCTACCACTTAAAGAACTATGGAGAAATTCGTAAAGATGGTATGAATGGTAAGGATAACAAAAGGCCTGCACTCCAAAGTTCTCATGAGCCTCTGTTCTTATTTTGGAGCTTGTAACATGTCTTTTTGTGGTAGTGGCTGCCACAAGGCCACTTTCTCTTGGTTTTCGCCACATTTCCCAACTCACTGTGGCTGGGTTTGGCCAGGTGACTGAGTTCTGGCTGATGGAGAGAGGGCGGAAGGGGTAGGTACCATTTCAGGCCATCATCTGAGAAAAGAGGTCTGTCCTTGGGCATGGGAGCCACAGGTGGCTGAATTTCCTTGGGAGGAGACACTCCTCTGCCCGATCCCCAACCCCCCAGGGATATTTTTGTTAGATTCTTAGGGTAGCAAGAAGTCAACTTCTTGTGTGCTGGAATCAGTCTACATTTTTGTTACCACAGATTAATTTAGTCTAACTAAAATAAGCAGAAATGTGTTTGTGTTCTGTTCCTACCTTTCTCCAAATGCACGTACACAGTTTTAAAAACCAGTTATTAGGTGAAGATGACATGCCAATCTCATTTACTGTAGCCAGAGGACCGCTCTGGTTTGGGATGTATGGAGGGGATGGGGGCATGAGGTCAACAACCCTGCACTTTTGGCTTAACTATGCTGTGAACCAAAACCTGCTCTAAAAAACTAATGCTGATGTAAAAATCAAATCCAAACAAAAGAAGTCATGATCGTGGAACACAGGTTTTACCCGGAGTCCTGGAAAGCCCATGATTCCTTCTTCTCCCTCCAAGGAATCGCCCTAGGAGAGAACACAGAGACCTGAGGTCGAGGCCGACACTTCACACTTCGCCTGCTCAGGAATTCCATTTCTCAGTAGACTGACTGTGGCCAGCCTGCCTCTGGGGTTCCTATTCCAGCTCAGTGAAATGGCAGTCACAGGGATCTGTGAGTCTGCCTGGATCGCCAGGTATCCAGGTGTCGCCTGCCATTGCCACACAGTGAATGACGATGTGGGAGGACAGGGAGTAAAAACTGGGGCAGGCATGAGGGAGATGAAAGAGAGGGCAGGGCTGTCACCAGTTTAGACCCCCAGAACAGAGGCAAGGCCGTCAAGCCTGCCTGGCCCCTCCATCCACACATCTGCTCTTTTAAAACATTTAGGTTCTTTTTATGACTTTCACAAAATGTTGATTAGCTGGTGTTTATTACGCAAAAAGGAAGACATTCTCAAACTATTTTCTGAAAATAAAACCTCATAAAAATCAATGATAATACTTTCTTGCTGTAGACAAATGGGCTGGAAACCAAAATCTATGAGCCCTTATGACCCCTGCACATTCCGTCATGACAACAGGGTCACCAAGAACCTGGGACCCACCAGTGAGCAGAAACATCTTTATTGCTTGACTTACTATTCTTCCTGGTTCCCCTATACTTCCTTTTTCACCCTGTGAAGAAAATGAAAAATAAGAAAAACTCATTAATTTGAGAATAGTAATATTTAAGATTAATTAGGGCTTATGATATGAAATGAAAAGCATTTAATAAAACTTTAAACAATCTTTATAAATGAAAGAAAGCTAAATTTTGCAGCTTCAAAATTCGAGGAAAAACGTGCACTATTTCTTCTGGATATTCATAATGTAAATTAAGGTGCATTATTTTCGATGTGATTTCATGGCTGTCTCTGTCTGTGTGGTTTCCTTTATTACGCCGCAGCTGCAAGCATATGTGCTGTGCTGTGCTGGGAGAATATGCCCAGAGAAAAGCCCTGAATTATAGTATTCATTTAAGTAAAGTATTATTAGAAATATTCTCTGAGGAAAAGGCACATTTGGAATATCTTAAGACCCCAAGGAAAAGTGGCTTTTGGAAAGAAATGCGAACTCTGTATGACCTAGTTTTTCACTTCTGTTGGTCTAAAATGGTGAAAGAAATGTAGTGACTGGCCCGTCCTTGCTCTCCATGACTGCTAAGATAGCACCCAGACCCCTGCAGACCCCTGCCCACTGCAGGCTGGCCAGGCCCCAGGCCTGGACCACCTCTCTTGGTAGCAAGAAACTGTGTTCTGGAAGCTTAAGCATCTCAGCGTGGATCGAACCTGCTCTGGTCTTGCTCCATCCTCAGCTCCTGGACAGAGACCCTACCTGGCTGACAGCCAGGTCACCTCTAGGAGCCAGGAGCCCACTCAGAATCCATCCTGACGACTCAGTGGAGCCCCTTTTCCTGCCTGGTTGTCCAGGGACATCTCACTTTGTCAGCTGCACACAACCACCTGCTTCTGACAATTTCCTCTGGCACTTCTGCCTTGCACCAGCCACCTTCCAGGCCACTTTTGTCAATGGTCAAGTCACCTATCACTCATCCCAGCTGCCCGGATTCAGTTGCCCACTAAGGCAGTGGTCACGCCTACCTCTCCCATCATGACCAAGCACCCAACCCCAATCTGGATAGATACTTGAGTGTTGGAAATTATGTTCTGTGTTTGGAGATTTTACTTTGGTTGATTGTGCCCGACTTTGTGCTGGGTGTTCCACTTGTGGCTCCCTGTAACCCACTCCACGGCTCTACAAGGTCAGTCTTACTATCTTCAGTTGGTACACGGGAACACCAAAGCTTAGGGAGGTTAAGTGGTCCACCTGAACGAGTCAGTGGTAGAGCAGGATGATTCTGACTCCAAAAGTATGTTTTTAATCAAATGAAACATTAATAGACATTATAAGGGCCACAAAATCAATTTGGATGAAACTCCCCCCCAGTTATTCTTTACGTCAGCAAAGAGTAAGAGTAGGTTTATTTTGCAGACTACAGCGTTTTATCAGATAGTCCCATGTACTGGGTTTGAGCTGTGCTGTGACCATAACCTATGTCTGTGCTGGAGACTCACATACTTAATGCTAGATTTGAGTTTTTTAAAAATAGATCCTCATGTTGTTTCAGATTCATCACAGTTGTTTAAGGTGATGGGCTGATGCAGTGATGTGACTGAAAGAACAGTTGTGCCTTCATGCACAATTTGATGATGAGGCCTTTTCTTCTTCGAGTGCGATTGTTTGAATAAAATTGAAGAACTTTATCTTTTTTTCCCTTGTCTCTCTCTTTTTCTAAGTTCAGCTGGGCATACAGTCTATTTTGGTGAAGCCCCTTTACCTTATACAGATCTGGATGGAACACTTCCTTCGTGGGCCCTATGATCTCACGGTTGGTGTCTGATGGAATCCCATTGGGTCCTGGCTGTCCTATGTCACCCTGTGAATAGTTTAGCAAAGCAGTAGTCTTTATACACTGAGAAGACACTACCAACATTTAATAAAAGCATGATTCCACCACAAACTTCATTTTTGCTCTTTGCATATTATGTACCCGACGCACATCAACTTTGTAGTGTTATATCTATAATATACAACAATAACCATAATTTAAAATGAAATAATCATAATGTAAAATTATTTGTATTCCATTTGCGTTAATAATCATGTTTGCATAGAAGCTGGTTAGGTTGTTCATAGTTGGGGGCTGCATGTGCTTCTGTGGAATTACTTCCTTGTGATACGTTTCTAACCAAGGAAATTATTAGGTCTGAGGGCTAAATGTATTTATGCTTCTTAACAGGTATCACTCTACTGCTTTCTAGGATTGATACCGAGATATAACAACTGTCTAATAAATGAATGATTATTCCAGTTTCACCACCACTTCACCCTTAAGGGTGTTTTTATATAACAAAAAGTAGCATCTTTAACCAATGTAACATCTAAAGATTGTTGCAGTTGGTGTTCTTCTCATTAGCAAGAATCACTTTTCTGTGCGGTCCACAGAGGTGAAACCTACAGATCTGCGACTTCACTGGACAACTGTCCTAACATAATATGCTCGCCTGACCTCCTGGGAACTACGACATAAAAAGGTTATTGTGTTTTCTTTAGCTCTTTCCATGCATAAATTATGTAATATCAGTTCGAGCCCAGGCATCACATAACATGAATGGGGGAAACTGGGATGATGAGTCAGCTGCCGAAGTGGTACTCCACAGTGCATCCTGAGTGCCTGCTAATATCACACCTAAAAATACCCAAACTGTATTCATCGCCTCTTTACCTATGGTTTTTTAATTAACAATTTAAGTAAACTTTTTGTAGATTACAGAGATTAACTTCATTTCCATTCTATGTAATGTGACTATTCTTCTCTTTACCCAATTATTTCTTCCTAGATTTATCCTCTTTTTATGTTATTTTACTATTTTATTATATTTCATTGTATAAGAATTTATACTTTTATGTATTTAGATCTTCCAGTGTTTTTCTTTTATAGTTTTCTTGCATGGTATTAACATGAAGAACAAAGTCCTTCCAATACTCAAGTAGTGAAAGTTTAATGTGCTGTTCAGTCAAAAAGCAAAACAAAATGGAAATGCTCAAATGACACCAAATGGGCCACTCCGCTGAACAGGTTTGGGACGAATGCGATGGGGCCGTGTGTTGCTGGGTTTGGCTCACTGGGTGTGGGTAGCACGTTGAGCTTTTCACGTACATGATCCCAAGTGATCTGTTCAAAGGCTATGTGGTCTTTGAATCTTGGCACCGAGGGCAATTACAAAAGTGCACGTGATCCCCTTCCTGTTTTTGAGCCCAACCAGAGCTGGCCACGTCACCTGGTCCTCGAGCTGGCTCCACGTTAGTCCGGGGCTCTGGCTTCCATCTGCTCAGTCACTTCCGGATTCCCCAAGTCAGAAAGTGGCTGAAGTTATGCCTACAGCAGAGGTCTGGGGCCACCCTAGAGGGTGCCCTTTCACTGTCTTCTTGCGCCATAACTATCACTGAAGTGTGTTTGATGACTTGGCATTTTATTATAATAATTATTTCGTATGCAAATGGTCTATTTGCAGATCACCTCAGGAGGACAATATAAAACAGTCATTAAAATTACTTTCCTAACTACTAAACACTGCATGCATCTGCTCTGTTACGTTTCCTTTACCTTTTCACCCTTTTCGCCATAAAAACCAAGTCCTCTGTTGCCCTGAAAGATAAATAAGTTTCTGTAAGTTTTTAAAAGTCAATAATCACAGTAAAATAGGTTTTTATTTTTGAAAAAGACACCTAAAATTTATTTGCAATATCACTGGACAACTCTTCTTGCATAACATCCTGGCTTTACCCTTCAGAAACTAATCACAAAAAGAAACTTACTCAAACAAATAGAAACAGATTCATAGATACAAAGATCAAACTGAGCCAGAGAGGAGGGGAGCTGGGGGGATGGGTGGAAAAAGTGAGGGGATTAAGAAGTACAAATTGGCAGTTAAAAAACAGTCACAGGGATGTAAAGTACAGCACAGGGAATACAGTCTGTAATATTGTAATAACTATGTAGGGTGTTAGAAGGTAATAGATTTATCGGGGCAGGGGGAGGAGACACTACATAAATCATATAAATGTCTACCCACTATGCTGTACACCTGAAACTAATACAAAATAATATTGAATGTAAACTGTACCTGAAAAATAAAGTTAAAAAAAAGTTACTGTCTTTTGTTTACTATTTCCATATGTAAACGTGTCACAAAAGTCTGAGCCAGGACATCACAATATGAACAGGAGCAAACTGAGATGATGCGTCAGCTGCAGGAGGTGGCACTTCATCGTGTGTTCTGAGCATTCACTAAGACGAACCCTAAGTGACGGGATTCTGGGGCTCATAAAAATGATATGCTATTCTTTTAATACAGATAGGCTTTTAAGACATTTTTTATTTTATACTCTAAGCAAAACCTCAGAAATAATGGACTAAGAGCAGCCATTTTGTTGCTTTTGGGAACAGTTTACTATTTGCCTTTTGAAATATATTCTACTCTTCAAACAACCTGATGGTCAGCAAACTGACTGTATTATTGATTCTGTACTGGCTGTATGGACTAGAACAGTCCAGGGTCCATATGCTAAATGCTTCACTCTCCCTTCAGTCCTCTGCACCACAGCGTGAGTTTGGGTGTCACAGGTGGTCAAAGAGTCATTTCCTTGGACCGAGGCCTCATAGCTAATGAGTGGCAGCACTTGGTTTGATCCTAGGTCTTTTTGACTCTTAATTGTTCCTGTAGCATCTCTACAGGTTAGTGACTTGGAGCATTTGCTGGACCCTTTAGATTTAGAAAGTAGCCAACCCACCTCTGCACTGTGGGTCCCATATTTGAAGATCATGATTCATTCTCTTTTCTGCCTCAGCTATTTCTCATTTTTGGTAAGATAATCCTAAATTCACATAAACATTTCCTATCCTTTAATGATTTTTGGGAATGGTGATTCTTGGGGTTTTATACAATGTCTTCATCTTCCTTTTTGCCCAAGAGGCAAAGCTAGGCCAAGTGCCTTAGCAAGTATTTATTAGTTTCATGAGTGGAGTTGCCATGAATGGGAGAACTGACCTGACTCTGGTGTCTTAAATAAGCACAGATGAAAAACTACACAGGTAGACCTGGGAGACACTGCAGGTTCAGTTCCAGACCACCACAATAAAGTACCGACCGCAATAGAGCGAGTCACACAATTTTTCTGGTTTCGCTGTGTATGTAAAAGTTATGTTTATACTCTACTGCAGTCCATCAGGTGTGCAATAGCATTGTCTAAAATAACTATGTATGTATCACAATTAAAAAATACTTTATAGCTAAATAAATGCTAACCACCACCTGAGCCTGCTGGGAAAATGGTGCCAACAGACGTGCTTCACTCAGGGTTGCCATAAACCTTCGATTTGTAAAAAAACACAGTATCTTTGAAAGGCAATAAAGCGAAGTGCAATAAAACGAGGTATGCCTGTACTATGTTATAGAAGTAGTACTTTTTTTTGACCTGCAAACAATTGCTTCTTTCTTGGGGTATCTACATTCCCATCTCGATGAAAGATCATGTAGGACCTTATCCGATCTTTCTCTCTGCAGCATACCTTCCACCCCCTCAATGCCTCTGAAAATAAAAAAACATTTAACTAATTTCTGTGTTTTTGCTTCTTTCCCACCTGGCTGGGAGCTGAAATCAAAGCGCAGAAATGCCGCCAGGCTAGATCAGAATGAGATCTGCTTGGGCCCCCATGGTCCCTTAGCCTCATGAGCTGGTTGTCCAAGTCACCAGGAAGTGACCTAGTAGGGGGTGAGGGCCTTTTGTGTTGCAGCCAAGTGAGGATCTGAGGTGACCTTGGGGCTAGCCACTCCGTCCTACATCTGCTTCTCTTGGCTGCTTCTCTCGGCTGTGGGCCGTTCCCACCCTGCTCGGGGGCTGCTAGACAGTGGGGAGCCCAGTGGTGGAGGCAGGAGCTTTAATGAGCACCAGCCCTAGCCGGAAGCCATGTCAGAGGTGATGGGACCTGCAGTCCTGGGGGTGGTGGCAGCTGAGGTCTCCAGGAGGTCAAAGAGATGGGATTTCTGTGGAGCAGGCATGAAAATGTGCAGGCTGGGAGATGGCCTTAGCCACATAGATGCCATGGAATAGTCCTTACATGTTGGTAATGGTGGCCCAGCAGCTGACTCATGCTGATTTTGTTTTTAAATTTTTAAAATTACAGTTTGCATTCAATATTGTTTTGTATTAGGTGTACAGCATAGTCCCATGTCGAGTTTTGATCAAATACTTCCCTCACTGACCTCCCACTGTTTGTCTTGGACATTCATCGAACTTTCACAAACCGCACTGAACTCTAGCTCTGTCTCCAAGTTGTAAGAAGCCACCTACTTTGTTGTGCTCCAACCAACTTAATAATCGTTCTCTGGTAGCAGCAGCACAGCTTTGGGCTCTAGCCTGAGTTGAAAATCATTGACTATATATATCCCTAGAGGCTGACATGACAGTCTTGTAGAACCTAATTACATCCAGGCAGGAAAGCCGGTTCCTCCCCAGCCCCCACACATGGCTACATTTTGCCCAGTCTCATAAATTTACACATACAGATAAAAATGAGCTGTCCCTCAATCTAGATTCCTAATCAGTTGCCAGTTTGATTCTCACACAACAGGAATGTTATGTGATTTGCAAACAACAAATCATTCAACACATGCACTGATTTAATGTGCCAGCTACTCCAGAGGTACCGTTGGATTTATCTTTGGAGTTTATAACGTTAAGTCTTACAAACCTACAAAATGGTTCTCATCATGAAGTAAGCAATCTATAGTTGCCCATTAAGTAGTTGTATGGTCCAGAGAGATATACAGATACGTAAGTCCCCCCTTCCCTCTCCCACACGCCCAACAATCAACTTACTTGCTGTCCTTTTGGTCCAGGGGGTCCAGGTGGTCCCTGCACAAATACAAGGAAATCTGTAAACTGTTTATTTATCCCAGGACCCAGATAACATCTGCTAGAAGGTCTGGGAAAGCCATTCACTGTATATTTAGAACATCATGTTGTATGTATAGAGGTTTCTGATCCATCTGTCTCAGCAGGCAGGAACGGCTGAGGGGCAGAGGGCTGGGGTCAGGCCCAGTTCCCAGAATTGGCTGGCTGTCCCACACAGCTGTTTTGGGTTAGCTTTCCTGAATTTAGACTTCTGACTTCACCCATGTCTTATTCATGTTTGCTCTGCTCCCGCTCCAAGGTCCCAGGCCCTGTCACTGCTGAGACCGTTTCTCCTGACTCCCTCTGGGGTTGCCCGCTGGCCACTGTCTAGCACTTTTTGCTGGTCAGCAACTGTTCACAGGCAGAATTAATCTACAGGCCAAAACTGAAAGGTCCACCCACAAATATCACCATGTGTCTATCTGCAAATAATTCAGTGTCAACACCACACTTACGATGAAGTTTTAAAAGTGCACGAAGAGAATAATTTGTGTCTAAGTACACAGACGTGGATAGGCGGGGGACTGTGGGTGATTTTAATGGCCATACGAAGAACTTAAAGTTGTCAAATCAGCAAAGGACCCAGCGGGTACAGTCTGTTGTTTCATATTTCCCTGAACTGTGTATTTAGAGTATAACCCCCACCCCCAACCACGTGGCATATGTGTGCTCCAAGGCAACGACCACATGCAACAGGAGAGAGAAGAACCTCTCATCATACAATCCCTGTTTCATTCCATTTGGCCAAACCTTTCATAGCAGTGGGCTACCTGCAAAAATGACTTTTACAACACTAGAGAAACTTGATTTGTAGAAACAAAATCAATGAAATCAATTATTAATATTATCTATAGTCTGAAGAAGATTATAAATACTCTTTCCAAGCATACGTGTCTCCACTGTTCCTCAATTGATACCACAACCTCCCTTGAGAGCGCCTCTCAGTCTTGAGCAATCGTTTTTTGTGAGGTCTCTCTCACCTGTAGCCAAAATCTCTCCTTTTTAAATTCAATGTTTATTTGTCTTACTACTAAAAATGTGTGGAGTGAGAGTCAAAAACCTTCCTGAACTCGCCAGTTTATCTCCTGGGCCCCTTGTGCAGTGGTCGGAGTAGCTGAGGGCGGCTCTCCTTTCTCCTCTCTCCTCCTAGCATCAGGCCCTCCTTCATCCAAGTATTTGTCTTGTTGCACCTTACTCTTACCATTTGAACTGCAGGGGGAGGAAACACCTGTAGACTCCCATTCAGGTGGGGCACTAGGGCCATTTTATTAATTGATGCCCAACATTTCACTTGTTTTAATGGCCACGCCCAGGTCAATGCACCTGCTGTGATGGACATACCCAGGTGTAGTAAACTTTTGCTATAATGGCCATGCCCAGGTGTGATACACTGGCTATGATGGCCATGCCCAGGTGTGATAAAACTGCCATAACGATCATGCCCAGGTGTGACATACCTGCTGTAATTGCCATGCCCAGGTGTGATACACTCGCTATGATGGCCATCCCCAGGTGTGATACACTCGCTATGATGGCCATGCCCAGGTGTGATACACTCGAGATGATGGCCATGCCCAGGTGTGATACAACTGCCATAACGATCATGCCCAGGTGTGACAGACCAGCTATGGTGGCCAAGTCTAGGCAGAGCCCACTTCCTTCTCATCACCCGGTTGGACTTTGGTTTGCTTTGCCCAGGGATGATAGCCCCATGGTCAGCTGGTTAGGTGTGGGACAGAGAGACCTTTGCATGACTGGAATAGCACTCAGCCAGCAGCAAGTTTAAATTTGACATAGTGGGCAGTGATCTCGTGACCACAAATTTGGGTCCTCATTCTTCAAACTTAATAGCAGCACAATATAGGCGAAGGATGATCTATTTTTTTTTTTTTTTTTTTCTGTAGTGACCACAAGCATTATAGTTGTACCGTGGAACTTTCACCTGAGTCAACATTTGAAGGAGCTGCATCTCTAGAGGATGCCTTGGCAATCAATGGTCCAAGAGTGAGCACAAATGTGTGGTACTTACTGGCCTTCCTGGAACTCCAACTGGACCCATTGGTCCCATAGGCCCGGGGCGGCCGGGAGGCCCCTAAAAACAGGCAACAAAAGAAGGCTGTTAAGAGAGGCTGACTGGTATTTGGAGTCCTGAATTCTTAAAGTTTTCTAGGAACATCCTCCGATAAAAGTAAAACTTACCTGGTAACCAGGTATTCCAGGCTCTCCAGGTTCACCCTATTGAGAAGAAATAATTTTAAGAGTTCTAGTTTTTAAGCTGATCTTTAGACTTAGTTACATTTTATCACAACACTGTAAACAAGTATATGATTATATCAGCCCTCATAGGACTTGGTAATGTTAATTAACCTAATATCTAAGGTATTTTGAATATGGGAGAGGACGTGCCCACAATTTAATATAAGATGGAAAAATATCCTGAAAGGAATTAAAGTGATTTTTAAATCAGGCATGATTTTGGATTATTTCATTATTCTGTGCATTCTTTTACTCCATTCATTCTTACAACTCAGAGTTTACTTGGAAATCAATTTTATTAATCAATAATTTACACTAGATTGCTTAATCATGTCTCCCATCTTTAGCAAACTTACCCTGTATTTGTCACGGTCCTCTCTAGATAGGGCATAAGGTTCACCTTTCTGCCCTTTGGGTCCTTGGGGCCCCTAAAGTAATACGTATGTGGTAGAGAGAGGAAAAAGGCAAAGACAGTCCGTTAACATTTAGAGCAGCTACAGTCATTTGCATGATTAGATACTGACTTTCATGGGCAATATCTAATTGCTCCTATGGCTTGTTGAGATTATTCTAAAGACCAAGCACTACATTCATTCAACCACAAAGGTGAGGCTTTTGCTTTTATGTTTATCCAATAGTATCTTTCTTTAAAGTTACAATAAAAGTACTTTATAGGATATGAATTATTTTCAAAACCCCAAATGAATGCTCAGTAAACTAATCCTTTAGTATAACAACATGTTATTTTTCTGTGTATTATTTGGTGTTTTCTTTGGCATTAGTGTACTGAAAATATTAACATGTACTCTGATGCACCATTTGTGGGAGAGATACTGAGTCGTTCTTTAAAACTAAAATTGTGTCAGATATACATGATGTGTGCATACATACATACGTACATGTATACATGTCTTACTATCCACATATAAAATCAATATTTTAAAGTAATGAATATATTTGTTGCTGACAAAAGTTATTTTATTAGAATAGACTAGAAAATGATGCAGCTTATTAAAAGGTGAGCCATATAAAAAAGAAGCAGGAATTGGAAGAGCTGCAGGTGTGACCAGAAGCCGATCAGCTTCAGAGGAACAGGTGAAGTGTGTTCACGACTGTTCTTCCCCACCTTAAATGAGTTTTACCAAATAAAATGCTAGTATGATCCTGAATTTGCAGTGCTTTGGTGTTAAGAGGGCAGCCATATACTACCAAACAATATTTCAACACTCTTTGCAAAGACACTGGAAACTAAATGAGGCCATGAAATAGATCTATACATGAAAGCTCTCCCTTAAAAAAAACACTCCTGTATTTTCATATAATACAGGATATCCTCATTCTTTCATGTCACAGTGGATTTCAGAATCTAATAAAGATGGTGAGTACTGATTTTGTCAAGCTGTAATCAGAGCGTGGGAGGGAATGAAGTGACACTTGGAAGGAATGTAGGAGTGAACAATATAAACCAACCAAGATTTTCTAAGCTAATGTTTAAGAAGAAACACAGAAAATAAAGCCATTTGAATTCAGGAAAATCATGCCTAGGTGTCTGCAAGAAAGTCCCAGCAGGGACGTGTGCTTCATCCTGACCAATAAGATCAGAGCAATTTTCCTCAGTATCAGAGTAGGTGTAGCGTGTGTCTGTAACCCCTACAAGTGAGTGACATGAAGGCAACATGCCACCTTTAGAAAGTTTCTCTGAGACAATTTCTTCAGGGTCCTGTGCTGGGCCTTCCAGGACCATGAGAGAGAGCCTGGGATACGGCCTCTTCCATACATTTTCACCAACAAGTGCCAGCCATCCAGGTTCCGGAGCTAACCACGTGAACTGCACATGCTGTGCTGATGATACTCACAGGAGATCCAGGAAAGCCCTCGGAACCGGGGTATCCCTGCTGGCCCACGTCTCCCCTGGTCCCGTTGCAACCATCATAGCCAGGTGGTCCTCTGGGTCCACCCTGCCCAGGGTGTCCCTGGGAATGAGAAATGGCAGTAAGTCCTCCAGCCCATAGGTGTTTAGTTTTCATATAACTGTGTGACAAAACAGTATCAAATTTTCTCACCATAGATGCCCCTGGCATGAATCCAAGGGGAAAGCCAGCTCAAAATGAATGAATGAATGAATGAAAGATTAAGTAGACAAGGGGATGGAGGTAGCGTTCCAAGCAGGGAAAGGCCTTCAAGACAAAGTTCTGTTTCTCAAGGGTGCTGGTGGGCAGTAAACGGTCCCAGCGTTTTTACCACCTTGCTTCACTGGGCGACTGGGAGGACTGTTTGGGCAGGGGCAGGGGAGGAGTGGATCTAAAAATTCTGGGAAAAGTTCTAGAAGCAGCAATGTTCTTCTCAGGGGCAACAAAGATGCCTTTATCTGTGGTCGCCAAGTGACTTTGGGAGGTTTGACAGACCCACATCCTAAACAAGGAAGAGGGTCAACAGCTTCGCCATTGCCAGAACTGATTTCCTCTTCTTCTGTTCTTTGGGAGCACTCCTTTTTAGATTTTAAACATGAACAGAAAACAAGTCAGGCGTTCTAAGATGTGTGGTGAGAGAGGGAGGCAACAAGATCGAATGTTTTTTGAATACCTAGAGAGGGCAGGTGAAGTCTGTGGGCACCTCGGTTGCCTTCATCTGGTTCCAGGAGGCGTTCTGAGGGTGAGGCTAACAACCTATAATTTATGCACTCTGAGACCACAGCCTGTTCTGTTGTTGTTTACACAAAAGATGTTTTCTTATTATGTGATTCTTTACCATTTTGATTTACTTGATAATAGGCCAAACATGTATCTCAGATTGATTTTTGAGGCTATCAGGATGTCTTTTAGATTTGAGAAATCTGTGAAATTTCAAGACAAATGAACACATTCTACATAGAGTGCCTGTACTTTAAATAATACTAAGAAATATAATAAGAAAAGTGGAATTTTTCCTTTGTTTGCACATGATTTTGCTTGAGATGTTCAAAGCCATTGCTTTAACTGGTGCCACCAGATAAGAGACACAGGAGACCTTTCAGTCAACCCTCTGGGGATCAGAGAAATCCTGATGGCCTCTGGACATCATGCTGCACAATCACTGCTCCAGAGCCAGCTGTCTGGTGGTCTTCAAAGCAAAGGTCTCTTTTGGGAGGGTTTCTGAAATCTAATCCTTCAAATGCAGCCTGAGAAAACAAGCTCTGTAGATGGTCTGTTCAAGATGAGTGGTATTCTGGGATGCCTTTGCTTAAAGTGTGCCTTTGAGTTCCGTTTTCTTCTCCGAATTATCTGTCTGCTGTTGGCCTTTCTGATTTCCTTAGAATTGGTTTAAGTCACTTTGAATTTGCATATCAATTCTTTTGAAATTGTGCTTCAAAGAAAAATGTCAGTTATATTGAGCTAAATTTCCATCTCTTTTTGTTCATCTAATTAGATACATTTCTGCATGCTACAACTCTAAGATTTTACTGCATATCATTTTTTATATATGACTTCTAAATGGCTAAAATTAACCCAGGTCCTTCATATGCTATACTCGTTAACGGCTTAGATATGGCAGGTGACATTTAAGTTGACGTACAATATCAGAGTTCTGTGGTTAAAGTGACTATATTCAGCAGCACCAAGATTCTATAAAAAATGATCAGCTATCTGCTTGCTCTTCATGATCACTCCCCCATACGATCACTTCCTTCCTTATTTGTGAAATATTTGCTTCTGATATTAAATGAGTATGAGGTGGAAAAATGAAATGAAATACGATACAGATTAGTTACAGTATTTTTCCATGTTACTCCATTTACACTCAGATTTCAACTTCCAGAAGAAAAAAACTGATGAACAGTTCAGAGTTCGAGAAAGTAGTTAAAAAATGGGCGATTTAGTTTGAGGCAGTTGCTAGAAAAACTTTCATTATTTGTCTAATTCCTGAAATGTCCAGATTCTGACTAATGTGAGGTGTTATTTCCTTATCTGTTCAGAGCTGACGTTATCTGTTTGAGCACCCCATCCAGGCGGCACTTAGGATCAGTGGTCACGTAGGTACCCTGTCTTGGTCATTGTGACTTCCTTTCAGAGGTCTGACTGCCTCCTTCTCCTGTAGCAAAAGCCTTCTTGAATGCAGAGCTAAAAATCTGAAGAAAAAGCAACTCTCTGTGATGACTCTGCACTCAGGCTCTTCCTCTGTTCTTCTGCAAGGGGGCAGCCCTGCTAGTGTAGTGGAGGGGGGGGGGGGACGGGACGGACGGACGTGTGCACATGTGTGCATGGTGATAGAGAACACGTATCCGTAGGGCAAGGGTGCCGACACTGTGTATGTGTGAGGGTTCCGAAGCAGATGTCCCTGTCCCTAACTTCAGCAGCAGACAGACAGGGTGGGTCTGAGCATGTGACAGACACCGTCTGCCCCTGAGAAGGGACCCGCAGGCAGCTGGCCCTGGGAAATCTGCTGTGGATCCCTGCAAAGAAGGCTGTGACTCAGGCTGCTTTGTTTATTTTTTTATGCCACAAGAAGTAAAGTAAACTAGGTTAGAAAAATACTTTTTATTGCATTTTGAGATTTTCTCATGGATAATCCATGCCTCTTCTCGTTTACGTGTGGTTACTACAAAGAATTTGAGAAGCTACACAAATGTTCAGTAGGGCTTCATTTCATCCACGTTCTTGGCTGTGGTACTTTATATTCAGGTTGTTGTACGGTTCAAACAAAATTTCAAGACTGGCTCTTTACTGAGCATGTCTTAGCAAGGCTCTAGCTTTTCATTACAAAACAACGTCCAGTTCTAGCAAAGTACCCTCAATTCCGAAGCCAAGTTTAGGAAACAATCCATCCAATGTTTGACTGGATTCCAGGGGAAAGAGACGCACGTATAGCCCCACAAGTTTTATGATATAAACAAAAAGGGAGGTTTAGCTCAAGATGTTTCTGTAGAGTCATAAATGTATTGGTTCACATGCGTACAGTGTTTTAAAATTCTAATCTTACAAAAACTTACAGGAATTCCGTCAGCACCAGGGAATCCAGACACGCCTCTTGCTCCCTATAAAGAAGGCAAACAAACTTAATGAAGGTCGATACACCCGCTGCCCTCTGGAAGATGAGAGGGAATGCCGTGTTTTCCATACCACATCGCCTTTCGGTCCTGTGATCCCAGGAGCGCCTCTTTCACCCTTGTCACCTTTGCGGCCCTGCAGTCCTGGGAATCCTTGTAACCCTGGGGGCCCGGTGTATCCCTGGGGGCCCACTGGCCCTGGCTGACCCTGTAGGAACAACACACATTCAGTTTCCACAATTAATAGCAATGAATGAGCACTTTCAGTCATGTTGCTTTGGAAATCACACTTTCATTCTCAAAAAGCTATAATCTTCAGAGAACATTATATGTAACTACCACCTTCGGTACCATAACCACTAAGTGACTTCTGGCAAAGAAAGAATGCATAGAGCTAAAAGGAAAAGACTATTAAATTTAAGAGAAAATGATCCTAAGTTACTAAAGCAATGCTACTGTGAAATGATAATATTGGGCTAGAAAAAATCAACTTGTTTTTTTTAAAACGTCCTTTTATTAAATAAAAAAGGTTCCAAACAAATGTCTAAGATTTTTTAAATCTCTACCTTAATGTAATGCATACAATAGTTATGGGATGATACTCAAAAGAATTGAAAGCAGAGACTTAAACAGATTATTTCTATATCCATGTTCACTGCAGCATTTTTACAATAGCTAAAAGGTGGGTGCAAGGTGTCCATTGATGGATAAATGGGAAAACAAAATGTGGGCCATCCATGTGATGGAATATTATTCACCTTAAAAAGGAAATTCTGACAGATGTCACAACATGAACGAAGCTTGAGGACATTACACGAAGTGAGACAAGCCAGTCAGAAAAGGACAAATACTGTGTGATTCCTCTCACACCTCACACGAGGCTCCTAGAGCAGTCACACTCAGACAGGAAGGGGAGTGGGGGGACTGTGGTCAAAGGCAGACAGCCCTGCCCTTGGACTCATGATACCCCAGGCTCATTCTAGTTGAATTCTAGTCGGGAGTCTCAGCATGCTACATTTGTTACACATTTGGGGACAGAATATGCTTTGATTCTGATTTTTACGACTTTCCCAGCTGTGTTCATTTTTGTTCTGTTTGTGGCTCTAGGAAAATATATCTGTCTTGTGATTATATACCATGCCCCTAAGCCCTAAGTTCCCTAATCATGATGAGGCTTGTCAGTGTTTACAGGGAGTGTCCTTTGGGGGATAAAATGTTCCTCATTAGTACTGTCATTTTTTCTGTCCATAAACTAAATCTCTCTCCAGGGGATTAGTGAATGGAGCCAACTAAGGGGAATATCCACTGCTCATCACAACGAAATCTTTGTGTCTGAACAATGACAAAGCCACATTCTTGTCTTGTACTCATTAACCTTTCTTCGACTCTTTCATGGGGAATGTGACTAATGCCATCATGTACTCATTTTCCTTCCATTGTCAGGGAACTTCTTTTTAACCATAACGTCTTGGCTGGGAAGTTTGACTTTGGGAATGAAAGTCCAGTCTTTCCTTTTCTGGAGCAAGTTGTTACTTTTTTCTTTTAATTGAGGTGAAATTCCCATTACATAAAACTAATCATTTTTAAAGTGGCTCCCAGTACATTCACAATGTCCTCTCCTCTAGTTCCAAAACATTTCATCACCCCCAGAGGAAACCTCACTCCCACGGAGCAGTCACTCCCCTTTGCTCCCCACCCCCAGTCTGCTTTGGGATTTCTCACTTCTTGGTATTCCGTATCAATGAAATTATATGTATGATATGTGACCCTTTTTCATCTGGCTTCTTTCACTTAACAGAGTTTTTGTGAAGTCCCTCCATGTATTGTATGATCACGTATCAGGGCTTCGTTCGTTTTCAGGGCTGAGCGGCATCCCACTGGACCGCGAGACCAGTCCGCCGGTCTGCTGTGAACGGTGCTGTGAATGCGCATGCGCAAGTCCTGCTCGCGTCTTTGCCTTCTTTTCTTCCAGGTTCATTCCTGGGGGTGGAGTCGCGGAAGCCTGCGGCAATTCCATGTTCATCTTTTTGAGAGAACGCCATACTGGTTTTCATCATTTTACATTCCCATCAACAGTGTGTGAGGATGCCAAGTTTTTCCACGTCCTTGCCAACAATTGTTATTTTCCGTTAAAAAACTTACAGCCGTTCTAGTGGGTGTGAAGTTGGTGTCACTCTAAGGAGTCATCTTGAGCTTCTGACAGATGGAACGTTTCCCAAAATTCCACCCAGCTTCCGTTCTGGGGAAGGGCCAGGAAGAGCCTGGAGAGAACCCGAATCAGAGCCCGGTCCTCGGGGACTGAACCGTCACTCTTGCCCGCAGTTCAGTCCCGGTGTGGCTAAGACTAAATGAACGTTTTTGTCCCAGGGCAATGACCTTCCTATGCATGTTTCGGTCGTCAGGAACTGAGACCGTTCCCTCGGATGTCCTGCTCATGCTGGCGTCTCATGTGTTTGCTTGTAAGGAGCAGCTGGGATGATCAGGTAAGTGAAGAGGGTTTCCCTCTGTGCTAATTAATCATCATCATCATCATCAGCTTCCATCCTCAGCTGAAAAGTCTCATCCGGAAAAGTTATTTCCATCTCTTCCTTTCCTTTTTAATGAGTGATGTTAAAAATAAAAATTACCCTAGAAAGAATAGGACTATAGTTTAAATGTTTTTACATAAATCTCAAAAGCTGCTAGATTACTAAAGCTCCTAAAATTCCTGCAATATACTTAATAAAATAATTTTTACAAAATATTTCTTAAAAGCCATTAGACTATATACTGTGCCCTGTCTGCACCAGAGAATTTGATTTATATTCATGTATTACTTCCTAGGAAACAGGATAATGGAAAGTACCATTTAATTGTGTATCCTCTGGGATGAAGCACTGTTACATGTCTCAAAAAATTGTTTCTTATTTTTATAACCATGACAAATGCATAAAGTGGGCACCTCTCCCATTTGTGAGAGGGGACAATGGGGGCTTCAGGAGGTTTGGGAGGAAGAATGGACTGTTGATGGGGTTAGACCTGGGGAGTGGGGCTGACTCTGAAGCCTTCCCTCTTCCATTTAACTTCCTGCTCAGGCGAGGTCTGTGAGCTGCATCAACCACTGGAGAGCTCGTGAGTAACAACAGAGCCTTAGGCCCGGCCCAGGCCCCCTGACTTGCACTGGACATGATCCTCAGGGGGTTTCTTAGTATGGTGACATTTGAAAATCACTGCACAACCCCACCCTCCTTCCCTTTTCTGATGTTCCTATGAGAGGACACAGGTATCTTTTAATAAGAAAAATCTCTTATGCATGAAGTTGGATATCAGAAGAAAGGTCGGGCTCACTGAGCCAGAGGAAAATCTAATATTTATGTTTGTTAAATGCTATTTCTAATTAAATTTTTCCAGGTCTTATGCTCCAGTGATATCTGCAGCAAGACAGAATGAACTTTGCTCACCGTTAGAACGGAAGGTTGCACACTGACTCTTCCATTTTGAAATCACTACTGCAGTATGTGTGGGGTGTCTGGGGTCAGTTTTGGAAGCTGAAGTCTGAGAAAGTGGATAGAATGAGTCCAGACTTGACTGCACATTGCTTAAATACCACAACTGTAGAGAGAATGCACTTAAAGTCCTGTGACACTTACTAAGCTTTCATGAATTTGGAATTTCCACTTCCATAAAAGGGGCAAATAGGGTGTGCGCACGTGCGGAATAACTCTCTAACGTTAGACTCTAAAGGTAGAAGATCAGTGATTACTCAGGGCCCCAGGCAATTTCACATCTGTGCAACTCCAAGGTGGTACCTGTTTACATTCATAGTTTAGTAACCTTAAAAACTTGCCTTGGGTAAGGAAGTAAGAAGAGCTTCATGTACCAGGAAGGATAAAGAGAGATGTTTCCAAGGATAAAATACTTCATTGCATATCAGGATTTTTAATCTACAGTACAGTATTTTCCTAGTCGAATAAGAATAAGCTTTTCATGAGTTACTGGCCAACATCTGAATACTAGGAAATCCCTTCTCCTTCCTGAGTTTACTCTTCCTGTCTTGAGAGGCTTTTGTGGGCACTGGGAGCCCCACCAGACACCCCATATCCTCTGTAATCTCCTGGGGGGCCCCTCCCTTCCTTGGCTATTGACGACATGTTCCAGGCCTTCCCGGCCTTCTGATGCTGCAGTTCCTGGTGACTCTCAGGGAATTCTAGTCCAATCCCCAGCTTATCCTGAGAGCTGTTCACATACATTCGAAAATATGTAAAATGGCCCCAAAGGCAGGAAGGGCTACTTTTTTAGGATTCAGAGAGACAACTCCTTCATCTGAAATTTATCATGGTTCTTAGGGATGATCATTAGCATTTGTGAGCAATTTTTTGATCCCCTTGGTAGGATAAATTAATACCATATTCCAAGCTAATATGTAAAAGTTGTATTTGAACAGTATATTACATATGTAATAAATATCAGTAAATAATGGGTGACTGCCTGTTCCGTGCAAAACAGACAGAGCTGATGTTAAATCTGCCATGAGCTACCTACAGCTTATTTAATACATAACAAAACATCAGCCCTGCCCTGGGCGCTATTCCAAATGAAGGAATCCATTTTTATGAGGTAAAATTATATGGGCTCTTGGAATTCTTGCTTTTTAAAATTACCACACACAGATTGTAGGAGTAGTTTCTCTATAAAGGAAATAACATCCATATGTACAGAAATAACCTTTGACCCTGCCTCTCTCCATTACAAACATTTAGTCAAAATGGATCATAGACCTAAATGAAAGAGCTAACACTATAATACTTCCAAAGGAAAATACAGGGAAGAATCTTTATGACTCCGGGTTGGCAAAGACACAAAAATCACAAACCATAAAAAGTTTGATATTCAAAAAATATTGTTAAACATAAAGGGCAGGCTACAGACTGGGAGAAATATTTATAAAAACATAGACCTGATAAATGATTTTTATCAAGAATTTGGGGAAAACTCCCAGAAATCAATAAGGAAATGAACAACACAACCGAAAAAAAAAAAGGGCCAAAGACTGAATCTGACCCTTCACCAAAGATGTATACATGGAAAGCAAGCCTATGAAAAGATGCTAAACATCATCACTTGTTACGGTAAGTAAACTAGGTCCACAGTCAGATATAACCGCAACCCACTAGAAATGGCTAACACTCAGAAAAACAGTGGGAGTGCCGAGTGCTGGTGGATGCAGAGGAGGTACTCTCCCTGCTGGTGGGAATGCAAAGTGGGGCATCCTCCTTGAAGGTTAGGCAGTTTATCTTATAAAGTGAAACATATGCCTACTATAAGACATGAAGGTAAATGGTCATAGTGGTTTGATTTATTTCAGTGGAAAACTAGAAACAACCTGAATGTCCATCGGCGGATGAGTGAATAAACTTCCACAAAGTGAAATATTAGCAATAAAAAGGAAGGAACTGTCTGCTGTGTGCGACGAGAAAGAATCTCAAAGGTGCTACTCATCAGCAGTCAGACACAAAGGCTCCTGTCCTATTTATGTGATATTATGCTATCACCCTATTTAAGTGACATTCTTGAGAAGGGTTAACAAGGAACAGAAAACAGGTTAGTGGCTGCCAGGTGTGGGTCAGAGGGAGGTCAATGACTGAAAAGGGCACAAGGAAACTGCTGGGGGTCACGGACCTGTTTTACACCATGATTTGGGTGGTTGTTAATGGCTGTATACATTTGTCAATAGTCATTGAGTTGTATGTAAGTTGTGGCTCAATAAACTTGCCTTAAAAACAGACAACCACAAAAGGAGTCTGGTGAAGGCAAAGATTAAGAGAGTTCCTAAGTCCTAAGGTTCATTGGCATATTGGCTATGACCAGATCCTACATTCTTATCAGTGAATTCATGAGACAGATAATATTTAGAAAAGAAACCAGAGTGGATACTTTAAAAATTAAAAAAAAAATTAGCCAAATACTAAAAATAAAATGTCCGCCAGGTAAATGAACAAATCTGAAGAAATCAAGACCTAGCTCTCCTTCTTTGGCATCTCGTCTGTTTGAGTGTGGTCCTAATGGAAGTTAGACCCGTCTGGCACAGAGCTCGTAGAAGAGCGTAGCTGCAGGTGAGCCAGGACCAAATTAGATGCACGAGTGAAAAAGAAGCCTAAGACGCTACTAGTTTCCATTATGCGTGATTTTCATAAAAGACAAAGATCAGCAGATGTCATCTATAATTCTCAGACGTTGTGTATAGTTTTATCTGAAAAGATTTGACTTGGACAGATTCACATTTTAAAGCAGAGAGAATCATCTCACTTTCTCTGCCCACAGGACCAGTAAGTCTGAAAACCTTTGCTCCTTATTGTGAAAACAGGCAGCACATGGGCAGTCCCACTCAGTGGCTTTTAGATGAATGTGAGGCCAAGCTTTTTATAGTTTGGATGTGATTTTGCTTGGCCTCTGTTGGAAAAGTTGATTTTCTGGGAAAGCCTTTAATTGCCTCTGTGCTTGCAGCAATAAATACACTTCTTCTGCTTAAAGGTGAACCATTGCCTAACAGACTGACTCGATTTCCTAAGCCTTCTGTCCTCCAACAAGACAGGGAGCTGAGTGTGGTGAACGAGGCCTCTGGGAGCACAGGCAGCAGGGGAAGAATGGCCTGGAAGAAGCAGATTCTGGGGCCACAGGAAGCACACAGGGAACTCTGCTTGTCAGGCCTCCCATTAAGTACGAAATGCTCTAACTTAGGAGCTATCAACACAGAATACAGTGTCAACGACCAATGGTCAACAATATCAACAATCATCATCAAGTAACCTTTCTGTTATTATGGGATAATAGCACGGGGTGGCTTTGGGCTATACTCACACGATTAGAAAGTGGCAACTATACTAGGCAGCAACTCTTTGAGTTACCCAAATCATAAGACTACATACAGATAATTAAAGTAGCTGTCCATATTTATGGTCTCAATTACTATTAATTTTCATCAGCCAACTGCACGTGCCAACATTTTACCAGTATTTTTAGGTTGTATTCTTAGGTCGCATTCAAGGGTGACGTGACTCACAGTAGAGCTCGTGTGTTCTAACTGGTCTGTGTTTCTGTCGCTGCGCTGTGGGGAGTTCTGCGTATAGCGATAGGCCAACACCCCGGGGAGTGCGGCCTACAGATGGTAGGAGTGAGAGGAAGTGTCGTGAGCAGGGCCTTCCAGACACTGGCTTCCCCGTTGTTATTGTCAACCAGGCCAGCAGTCTTCGCGAGTGACATTTCTGCATCTGTGGCACAGGCCAGGAACAGAACCAACAGTTATATCTATTTTGCATCTAGACTAAACATAGTCACAGGAAAGAAAAATATTCTGGAGGTTGGCATTATATGCAGTTGGTCTGTTATGAAAAAAAATTGGCCAAGAAAGAAGAAAAGGTTAAGAACAAGAGAAGGTTTCGACTTGGCTGTGGTGCACCGACTTCTTCCCTGTTGATCTTTGTTTGAAATGTTTCTGCATAGGACAAGTTTCAAATAGAGCTCCAAATTTTCTGTCATCAGGAAAGGTGTGACGGCCACTCTCCTCTCCTTTCTCTCCCTCCTACCTTGGCTTCACTTACTTATCTGTCATTTTATATTCATTAAAATTATTTAGTGTTTTTATTTCTTTTCAGTGACTTTTATTTACTTTTAAATTTACGTACAATCAAACCCACTTTTTTGTGGATAGTTTGGTGAGTTTTAAACAGTGCTCAGAGTTGTAAACCCTAGTTCCCTGAGCTCTTTCTTTGTCATCAGCCCTGGTTAATCACTGGTCTTTCTTCAGCCTTAGGGTTTTGCCTCTTCCAGACTGTCATGCAAGTGGAATCATTCAGTATGTTATCTTTTGAGTCTGGCTTCTTTCACTCAATGTAATGCATTTGAAATTCCCCAGCCCTCTCTCTGCCCCGTCCCCTGTATCAGCAGTTTGCTCCTTTGTGTCACAGAGGGGTGTTTTGTTGTGTCCCATTAGCACAGTTTGTTTACTCATTCACTTGTTGAAGAGCATTTGAATAGCTTCCAGTTTCTGGAGACTGTGAATTGGGCTATTATAAACATTCACGTGTGTGTGTGTGTGTGTGTGTGTGTGTGTGTGTGTGTGCGCCTATGTTTTTATAAATACCCAAGAATGGGATTACTAAGTCATACGGTAAGGGTATGCTTCACCTACTCTTTTCCAGGCTGGCTGTCCCACTTGCATTCTTACAAGCAATGTAGGAGAGTCCAGGGGCTTGTCAGCACTTGTTGTCATCGGTTTTGTTCTCTTAGCCATCCTCTAGGTCTGCAGTGTGTATTTCTTTTTACTGAAATCATTCTTTTTGATTAGCATGTTTTCTACACGTCTGCTAATCCGAGATCCAGTTCAGAGTCCAGAGTTTCCATTGATTGCATTGCTATTACCGCGGCTGCAACACCCTTTTCCAATGAGAACACAGTGGCACAGTCCCTGCCAGCACCTGTCACACTGTGGGCCATGACCACAGTGGTTTGCTCAGAGTCAGTGGGACTGTGACTAGTTTGGTCCCTCTGTTTCTGTCCATAGAGACAAACAACCCATAGTCAGCTTCTTCACAAATGTGTGAGGCTTGTTCCCAGGGCAGCAGGGCCTCAGGGGGGTGACCCAGCACAAAACGGACATCAGGCCTGCAAAGTGATCTCAGAGTCACGTGCCTCAAAGGCAGGGACTTGCAAGGATGGTCTTTGATGGTATCAGCATGTTACCTTGAACTTCCATAGAGGTGTGGGAGGAGAGTGTAAAACATTTCTATGGTACATAGACTAAAGAAATTCGATCCTACATTCTTATCTATTGCATAGATTTCATTTTATTTTGAGTAAAAAAATTATTCCCTTGTCATACACTGTTGTACAAAATACATGTCTGTCTGGTATGGGAACACTACCCTCACTCTCCAGCAAAATTCTTATAGGGACAAGTAACAGCCATTTAAAATTAGACTAACATAATACCACTTTTCAAATTTACATATCTGCTCTTCGCCATTGATAACCCAATCCTTTCCCAAAGGCTTCATAAAATATCAGATTTGGAAGGGACTTCAGAGAGCATCTCCAGGTGGTCCTCAGATCATCAGCATTAGCCTTACTCCAAGTTATTTAGCACTAAGGGTCCTCAGATGACCCCCAGACCCATGGAATCAACTCTGCATCTTAACAAGACCCCAGATGATTAGGTGTGCCTCAGAGGTGGAGAAAGTCTCTCTAGAAGTGGCTCCTGTCCCAGGATTGGTCTAGGCTGGCTGTCAAAGCATTAATAAGGAGGAGTTTAGGACCTCAAGAATTTTGGCCTAGTAGTTTGAGGGGAGGAGAGGAGCCTGGAAAACTATTTTTAACAAGCTCCCCAAGCAATTTGGTTGCAGAGTCAGGTTTGGGAGCCAGAGAACAATTTTGAAAAAGGACAGGTGAGGAAATAGCCCAGGGAGGTGAAGTGCCTGGCCCACAACTCTGTGACTCTGCCCCCAGGAGCCATTCACAGGGCTTCTGGCCACACTCCAGGCATTCCCTGTGATAGCCAGGCTCGATCTCTATGCTGAACCTCAGAGGTTTGTGAAATGCGTGGAAAGGCTTCCAGGACCCCCTCAGGCTTTAACATCCACGTCCCCCATGCACATGGGATTACATGAATTTCTCCATAGTGAATGGGAACCATAGTCCAGTGAAATGCCTTAGAACAAAATTTTCCCATATTTTCAGCATTTATATTTTTCCTTCCAAAGGTTAAAGTAGAAAACCCCTACAGGTCAGTGGCCTTATTTTGGCAACTTTAAAAACACATGGGCATCTATGTGCCCTGAAGCAGAGGCCATCTGGTTCACTCAGGTAGGCTTTGGATCTGGTGATGCTCCTCCAGCCAGTGCTTGGTGACTCCCTGGTCCCCTCCCTGGACCTGAAACCCCTACTGTTCATTTCAAGGGGAGCTGGGGCTGAGAGAGCTCTGGAGCAGACAGTTGCATAGAGCATAACACAGTTTCTGGCAGTTATTTTTATGCCCTGTAGCATTTCATTTTCTGAAAAAAATTGTTTCATTCTCTTTAAGAAAATATGAGACATTCCCCCTTTCTAAGAGGAAACCTAACTAATCCACCCAAATCCCATGACTGTCTAAACGTAAGTCATTCCAAGTTTTAGAAAAAGAACTATGTTTTGTTCTGTCTTTTGTCAGGAAAAGCTAGAAGTGGCTCTCTAACACTAATGATCAAATAGAATCCATGATGAGTTCAAAACAGCAGATGCAGTTTTGCATTTAAGTTCAGGTCAACTGGAGGAGAGCAGCCTCGCACGGGCACGCAGTAGTTCGGGGGCTGTGAGGAAAGGGGGCTCATTTCCTGGGGAGGTGAGCTCAGCACACAATGCCCAGAGTCTTACACTCTGATGGAGGTCCCTGTGGTTGCAGAAAGTGCCACAGGGTCCACTGTCCTATCCTAGAAGACCGAGTAAGCCCTGAGAGGCAGTGGCTCCCTCTGACTTATCGCTTGAGTCTATGAAGCAGGGGCTTCCGTTTTGGGTTTTAGCATGACTTGCCCACTTGTGGCTTCCACACCCGTATGCTCTGCTCCAGGCTAACTGAGCTCCTGACAACTGGACCAGCTTTTCTTGTACCTCAGTGCCTTTGTACATGCCTCATTGCCTGATCACTCCCAAGGGCACTAGAGGACATTTTCCTGACCTGGGAACTAGCTTAGGTGTCGCCTCAGCTTGCTTCCGTCACAGCACTCACTGTGCCATGTGTTGGGCAGGCCTCATTTGAGCTTCTGTCTCCAGCATCCCTTGCAGGGATGTCTAACCTTTTGGCATCTCTGGGCCATACTGGAAGAAGAAGAGTTGTCTTGGGCCATACATTAAATACACAAACACTAATGAAAACTGATGAGCAAAAAAGAGGTTTTAAGTAAATTTACGATTTTATGTTGGGCTGCATTCATAGCCCTCTTGGGTTACAGGTTGGACGTGCCTGCCTTACAGCATTTGACAAATAATATGACCCACTGTTATGTTAAGTAAAGTAAATGAATTATGGTGCTGCTGGAAGTAAAAAGCCAGAGTCTTCTATTTTTAGGCCATTTTTTAATGACCATTATAATGTGTTCATGAATTCTGAAGCATTTCTGAACCCAGCTTTACTGGGTAACACTGTGGAGGGCTTTCACCCTCTTATTCTGTCCCCTCACTCCCCTGATTAATTCCTGAAGTCATCTTAAAATGTCAAAATATGTCACTGACAACCTCTGCTCTTCTCCAATCTCTGTGCTGATCGGTGGGATTTCTGACTGTTGGGTGTACCCGATGATCTGGTTTTATTTGTCTGCCTTGTCAGAGAGAATGCTTTCCAGGCCTCTGAAATGGATTCGTAAAAAAGGACCACCCAGACTTGGGGAAAGGAGTGTTCTCAGGCCCTATCAAAACTGTGCTCAGGATCTGATAGATAAACAAAGCATGGTTTGCTGAAATCGAGAGTTAAGAAATGAGGCAAGAGCTTTGGAATGCCAGGACTCCCTCCTCCGGGAAATTTTGTTCTGGTAATATCTGAACCAAGATGTTCGAGGACAACCGTCTGTGATACTCCAAACATGCTTAAGCCATTTATTGAAACTACTGTGACTCAGGAGGGTTAAAGGTTATGGAGAAAATGTGGGAATTGGCCAACACGGGTCTTTGAAAAGCTATAAAAGGAAGGTTTTCAATGCTTGCTGAATGGCTCTGTTTTAAAATAAAATTTTATAATTCTATCAACAACAGACACCTTCTTATTACCTTTTATATTCCCCCCCACCCCCAAGTCTGAGGAAAGCAGGGACCAGAAGAAATACCTTGCAGTTCTTGTGGTCAACACTAGGTGGCAGTCAGATGCATGCTTTGGGAACAAAGAACCCATCCCCCTCAACTTCAGATTTGTCACATTTAAGATTGAGCGTTTGTTTTGGGGTACGATGATACCCCTCTATGGAACAGAGGGAAGATCCCTCAGCTGTCATAGGGAGCTAGCCTCCCGTGGGGAAAATCTGATGAAAACTTTGACTGCAGAATTCCAATGGTGTTGAAAGAGCATATTAAAGTCCATTTTTCTTTTTAAAGGGTGGCTGAACTCATTCAATAATTATTTTATAATTCCATTCCCTTTTAAGTTGCTCAAAGGAATATGTTCTCAGTATACATATATGTGAGAGCCTGTTAGACGCAGGCCCAGTGCGGAGTTCCAAGAGATAGCGACCACTTACTGGATTTGGTCCCTGTGTGAGCTTGGGTGATAGGAGCAACAAACATTTCTCGACTAGAGCATTTACTACCAAAAGTAAACTATTTAATCCCTGCAACACCTCTGTGAAGTGTGTCCTGTTCTTATATTCGTTTCATGGGTGAAGAAACTGAGGCACGAAGTGATGTGAGTCAGTCAGGTGGCTCGGAGAGGAGCAGACTCACACCCAGCTTTTCAGAACAGGTCCAGAGGGTGTCACTGTCCACGAGCGACTTTAGACTCTTTAATATATCTCTATGACTGATCTTCATGAAGCTATAATCGAGCCAGAAGCAGATGGACAAATGGACAAAAATAAACAGATGTATGCTTGGGGTTCATGGAAACCCATACAAAACACCACTAGCCACCACCCTGCAGTGATTATCTAAGAACCTGCTTCTCTGCTTTAACTCCAGGGCTGCTGCACTGTGGCCATTTCACGGCTTATTAATCCTCCTTCTGCTACAAAGTGACCTAAGGCAGAGAGAGAAGGTGAAACTCAAACAAGCCAATTCTGTTACTTTTTAGCAACTCTGGTCAAAAGGTATGTGAGGAAGGCCTGCGGTGGGGGTGGGGGGTGGGGCTGTAGGCTAAAGTACTCAACTATCAAAACACTGGTGGAATACTTAGATACCTCTCATAACCTATGTTTTCTCCAGCTTCCATGAACAGATTTATGGTTGAAGCAAGATTGTGTTAGGAAGATTTCTGAAGGGTTGTGGGCTTTAGTTTTTATGGCAAAAAAGATTGAATTGTTACACAGTTCCTGAACGAGGGGTTTAGCAGGAGTTTTGAGAGAATATGTTTTCAGGTATGGGGCAGTTTTCAGGAAATCAAGTGCACACCTCCTGGGAGAACATGCTCACTCAGGCAGAAGGCCATCATGGCTAAGAACACTGGGCAGGTTAGCCACGGGACTCTAACCTCAGATGGGCACTGAGAGGTTAAACAGAAGGCGATACACAGCCACGGCCGTTTCTGATGGGGGCAGAACTCCCCTGGAGAGGAGAAAAGTCTGAATGGGGAGCTATTTGGTTGTGAACAAGTTAAAAAGGTATAAAAGTGAGTTCTAATTTGAGATTGGGAGAGACATGAGGTGGAATGGTAGCCGTTTCCTAGAGTGTGAGAGGAAAGGAATCCTTGAAAGAGATGCTGGAGGACATGGATGAGAAGATGGTCGGTGGAGCTCACGGCTGCAAGGGTTTTAGAGAGGTGCCTGAGCTGTTAGCACCAGAGGCAGCAAGGACTTCCATGTTACTTCATTCTTGGACAGCTCTCTGATTTTGAAGGATTTTGAAGGTCTGCAAATGACCAGAATTAAATTTGTGTAGAGTTAAGAGATACCCTCAGGAAGTGAGAACCTTCTTAAGGTACATGCATTTGATATGGATGCATGAAATTACAAGCATGGGGGCAAAGCCTGGAGAAAGATCTAGTCTAGGTTTACCTCTGATGGCAATGGGCCCTGCATGGCCCGGACAGGTAACTCAGTGTGTTGGTGATGAGCAGCCTGGCATTCTAGTTCATTAATTTTTTCATACTCCATATTGCCCTGGATGTTTAATAGTGGGAAAGGTTAAATGACAGTAACACTAGATGAAAATTTAGTCTCCCTTATTTACATCTTTAGAAGTATCTAGTATTTTGCAAATTGATCCTTGAAGTACTTTTGCAAAGATGTTATCAATTATAGTATTATACTTAGTGCACTGATGAAAGTTCTGGAGCGACTGACCAGTCAGAGCCACGTGATGGCGATCTTCATGGGCCACAGTGCATGTGAGCTGAAGGTATTTAGCCCAGTGTCAGGGTTACATCTCGCAAACAAAGGGCTGGTGCTCAGGCCTGTTTGACACTGCAGATGGCTATCTGCACATCCTGGACTTCCCTCCTCAGACCCCCAGTTTAGAGTGATTATTTGGACGGACACTGAACGCACATCCGCAATTAAAAAAAGAACAACAAACCCAGAGAAACTGATCTTTTTTCAGTCTGGTGGAAAGATAATGGATGGCTCATTTGTCCAGACATGAAACCCAAGGTCTTGGGCGAGAGGAAACCAAATAACATTAACATCCATTCCAGACAAGTGACTCAGCTGCGGCACTGTTCTCATGACATGGGGTGAAAACAACCTCCCGAACATTCGCTCTTCTCCACTGTTGTGAGAAAAATAAACAGCCGTTTCCATCCACGCAGCGAAAGGCGACAACTGTCTACAGCTGCATTTTCAAGGCAAACACTTATTCCTGATATGCTTTTTGTGCGTTTGAGGCTCCACAAAGGTCTCGCGACATCACATGTGACAGGTGAAGACGCACACGGGTCAGGTCAGAAGCAGGGAGTGGTGGCGGAGAAAGTTAAAGTAGAGACCTCAAACAGGGCTGTGATTAACGAGGTAGATTCTTAGGATTTCAGCTTCTTAACGGGATTACCCGAAGAAAACCTCACCCAGGATGCCTGTCAGATGTTCCCCTTTGTGAGCGCGGGTCTGGTTCTCCCTCACCGTCATCACGGTCTTCTGGGTCTGTCCTACTTTGAATGCCGTGTGCGGGTGGAAGGGTTGGGGGGGGAGAAGGCGTTTAGGGTTTCCTCTCTGAACCTGGGCCTGGCCACATGGGAGGCCTTTCACACTAAAACCTTCCTCTTCCTCACTCCAAAAAGACCCCTGATCCGATAGTGGCCCAAACAGGCTCTTTTCAGGGCTGGCACTTTATGAACCAGTGGTGATGACAGTCGCCTCTGACAGGGAAGGGAGCAGGGCAGAAGTTGGGGGGAACGATCGCAGGGAAGCTCCCCAGTTGCCCTGCCATCACCTCTCAGAGTGTGGTTTTGGGGAAGTATCTCAGTTGGCAGCATTTTTCCCTGTATTCTGATAGAACATGAATACATTCTCCTATTCACACCTCGAACCACAGCGAGCGGTTTCTGCCTGGGCACTTGGACAAACTCTCCCCTTGACCATTAGCAATGAGGTAATTCCCTCACAAAGGCACTGTGAGGGCCTTTCTCAGTCTTCAGGGTCCTTAGCAGCACCCAGCATGGTGGTCTCTCCTTCCTTCTGTAACCGAAAGCAGGTCTGGCTGCCTGCTGCTGCCGCCATGAAGCCAACACTCAAGACACAGGTGCTGATGTAAAGGAAAGTGGTTTACTTTCAGGTGCTGGCCACCTGGAAGATGGGGATTCATGTCTCAAAGCCCATCTCCTGGGAAGATGGGGGGCTCTTGTCACAAAGCCCATCACCACCTCTCAACAAGGCAGAGGTGTTTATAGGGAGGGAGACGGGAACAGAACAAAGAGATCAAGGGAGGGGACTGCAAAGTTCTCTGTGTGCAGACGAGCACAGTCCAGGCCATTAAGGCAGGTGATGGTCTGGTGTGCATCATCCTGGTTGTCATCCTCACTTCTTGTCATCCTGGTTTTACATCATCCTGACTGCAAGGTTGAAGGTCAGCATATCTCCCAGAGCTGGGATGCCTGAAGGTTGGATTCAGTGCTGTTTGAACCTAGTTCCTGGGATTCTTATACGAACATGCTGTTTATTTACAACCTACATGTTAAAGCCAGCATTTACAGAAACAATGTCAAAAGAATTGTGGGGTGGGTTAGAATTCCCCACTGTTACAATTTTCTGCTACCATACTTCTTCAAATAGGCTTCTCTCTTAGATGTTGGTTTATCCTGGAGTTTGTACACCTCTGACTTATCTTGCTTGGCCTCTTTACTTGATTCCCATTCTGAAAAAGGTTTTTTTTTTTTTGAGGGTTTGGCCATTTGCTCTCTTTCCCTAGGCATGCTTGAGGCGCGCTCTCTCGTTCACTCTAAGCGGCACTCTAAGTGGCACCAGGGAGCACTCTGAGGCAGGTGACTCACATTTCACTGCTGGGCTTCTCCACCTGGATGTCGCCCAGGCACGGTAGACTCAGCACGCCTGAAGGTAGACTTGTTACCTTACTTCCTCCAGCCTTGCTCCCAGCAAAAGCCAAAGAGCAGTGACCAGCCCTTCTCACCCCTCCCTCAGTTCATGTAACACGTTGACCCAGGCTCCAGACTTATGATGGGGGGAACACTGTTGGCTCGCGCCGCACCCCTCCGCCCACAGCTCATGTGGTGGTCAGGCTGCCCTCCATTCTCCTCTCCTCCTACCCTTCCACATGGCCGCGGGATCGGTCCCTCCCTCAGTCCTTGCTGTGTTCAGTCACATCTCCACAACTTGAGAATGCTCTCCTCCCTGCAGGGGCCCTTGCTCCTGCCCTCTGGTGGAGTGAAGCTGAAGTGAAGCTCTCTAATCCTGTCTTGAGTCTCCAAGGCAGGGACCCTCTGCCAGTCCTTCTCTAGCATTTTGTCACTTCCATGCGTGTCTAGCCTGCCCACCAAGCTCAGTGCTATACCTTGAACAGAGAGGGTGTTCCCAGAAGGCTCATTTAAAGCCACTTGAAATTAGATTCTAATCATTCAAAATTAACCTTGTCCCTATCTATCTCCATTTGGGTCATACGTCAGAGAGCCCCTGTGCCATGGAGATGCATTGTCTTGTGATGACTCTGACTTCTTCCCAACATCACCTGATCGGAGTAGGAGGGAGGCTGTCTGGATGCCTGTTTGGACAGCAGTAGCCTTACGAGACCAGCTGTCTCTAACAAGTGCCAGCACCAGAAGCCTCTATGAGCTCCTGATTAACAGAAGCAACGGAAAACATTGGTCCTTCTTCACCTTTCGGCAAGCATGATCTAGTTAAGCAGTTCACTGATCCTCAAGTGTTTACTGATCATAAATGAAATTAGTACTACTGAGTAGGAAAAAATATATATATTTCGTCACACATTTAGAAGGTGTGAATACAGAAAGAAGAAAAATATATAAGAAAGAACAAAAACTGAGGATTCTATTAGTAAAGTTAACATCTAACAAAGTAGTAGGGAAAGCATCTTGGCTTCCTTATAAATGAGAACAATCAAGCAAGCATTCATTTCTAAATTTCGCACTAGATTACAATGACCTTACATGCTCATGGACAGTAATTTAGCCCTAGCTGGATGCCCCAAGACAAATTCGGTTTTACTCACATCAGAGGAGGTTATGCAACAGTGTGGTGTCCATTTGCAATGGCACTGCAGGCAACTATATCTACTCATGTACCGGCGTGTTGCTGGTTACAGTGAAACTACTTTAAGATCAGACAGCAAGCAAATCTTAGCGGTACCTCTAGGACTGTGTGGTGTCCTGTACCCAATGAATGCTTGGTGAACACATTCCTTCTCCCCACTTCTGCATGGATCAAGGAAGCCATAAATGTCTGTAGTGGTGATAACTGCTTCTGCAGGCTTCTTACATATTTCTCTGACTTCAGACACACTGCTGGTTTTGAATGACAATTTGCTATCTGATTTACATCTGGGACTTATGGTTAATGCTGTCATAGATTTGTTAGTTGCTCGGTTTGGCAGTGACTTCTCTGAGCCAAATATTCCTCTTTGTCATGTAAAACAGTAGCACGACCTTGGAAGCCAGGATCTGATGTGCCAGGAATCAATTCAGGAGTCAGAGACTTGACCACTAAAAAGGCTAGCAGGGGTTTCCCCTCTTAGAGTGATTCATCAGAAAATGATTTCCAAGTGTAAATGGACTTTGATTTATTTCACTGCTTTTCAGCTCACCCTCCCAAGTTTATGCCCAGAGACCACAAAACGGTGCCGAGCTGACACCGGGAACACAGTGATTGGTAGGAAGACCAAAGCCCACTCACTGGTGGGGGGAGACCTCAGTCTCAATCCCTTCTTAAAAAACTTCAGAAACCAAGGGGAAAAATCGGGTGATTTCAAGTGGTGTATACATTCTTCAACTAGAACTTGTTCATTTCCATAGCCCCAGGTGCCATCTCTCTGAACAAAAAGTCTGTCCCACGTTCACCTGCAGAGAGCAGAGAAGCAGGTGTATGAGCCTGGGCTGCAGGAAGCGGTCCTGGGTTGGCTTATGCTTGTGGCTTTAAGAGGTCATCAAGTCCTCTAGCCACTCCACTTGTCTGAGTGGAAGATCCTCTCTGGCAAAGTTCTATGCTCGTCTAGGGAAATGTTGGGCAGTTAGAGAGACGGGTCCCTCACCAATTCCAGCAGTAGGAAGGCTGGTTAAGGTGGCAGTCTTAACCTAATGCTCCCTTGCCAGGATTCCCACCTGGCGCCATCTAGTGGACATTTCTGGGACACCTACATGAAACCCCAAACCTGGTCCTGCAGAGATTCCACATCACAAGTCCTGTCCTTCCCCAGCATCTCTAGAGCATCTTCCCTTGTTTGTTTATTCCCTGCTACTCCTCTGAACAATCACATTCCACCTCTCTGAGCTCTGACCAAATCTGCTGTGTTTGAATTTTACAGGAACTTTATAATTCGGGCAACCCACATCTCCCTAGCTCCTAGCCTCTTCCCTTTTACCAGCCCCTTATTTAAAATGGTCTTGACTCTATTCCCGTCTCCCTGAGGCATCTGAGGCTGCAGACCTCTCCTTCGTGGGGATAACCGCCTTTGCTGCCTCCCGGCCTCTCTGTTGCTTGTTCTCCAGGTTCTTTTTGGGGGTTTCTTTCTTGGCTCCTTAAAGGTGATGCCCCTCAGACCCTCACTTTGCCCCTGCTCACCCCACAGCACATACTTTCCAATGGTGAGGCTGTCCAAGGCCCTCCCTTGTGGCATAGTTGCTCCTCCCGGCATCACCACAGGCAGGACACTCACACCCAGCCCAGCCCATGCCACACCTTCTGTCTTTGCTGGGGGAGCTTCCTGTTCTGTCCCCCGCTAGGTGGCGCCTGCTGAGAGGGTGGCCACCATGCCTTCCTCAGACGTGCATGTCTAGTCCACACCACAGTCTTGCACAGCGTGGGTGGCAGCATGTTTGTTGAATAAATGAAAGACTAATATGTATTTATTTTCACAAGTCCTGCATTTTACAGGAAAAGCAGAACCTTCAAATATGTGTTCAGATTTAAAGGGCTCCATTGACTCAGAAAGTTTACCTTAAAAAAGCAATGATCTTACTTGGTATAGTGATAGATGGCTACCAGGTATCACGGTGATCATTTTATAAGGTGTATAAATGTCAAATCATGTTATACGCCTAAACTACTACACTATTGTATGCCAACTATAATTAAAAATATAACAAAAAGACAATTAGCTTAAATAAGAGAAATCACAATACATCATTATGTGTTTTGCTACATTATACTTTTTGCTTTGGACAGAGATTGATTCAATTAGAGCGATACAGAGTAAGATCTTTTAGGAACAGTTCAAAATAAAGTAATGCAGACTGAGTGAACTAACTTGAGTGAACTGAGATGAGCATAACAGAGCTCACTTTACAAAGAAACGGAGCTACCATATTTTGCCATGTATAATGCACGTTTATTTGCCCAAAGTTTTGTGGGAAAAATAAGAATGCACATTATATATAGGTAGTACTAATTCCATATGTAAATATCGTAAATTTGCTACCAGACGTAAAATTTCTTGTACCTCGTATTTCTTTTTGGGTCTTGCAATTGTTTGTTACATAAAATTTCTTGTTCCATAATATGTTAAAAAATAAATGCTAAAATTCCTTTATAACACAAAAAACAAAACATATAAATTCAAATAAGTAAAAAAATGAATGAAAAAATTAAAAGATTTTTTTCTCGAAAGTTTGGGCCAAAAATGTGGGTGTGCATTATGCATGGCAAAATATGTACTTAGAAAGTAACAGAGCTGAATGTTTTCCTAAAACAAAATGCAAATTTTGAAGAAGCTTTTTAAAAATAAGTTTTGTTTGTTTTAGTTTCCAATGTGGGTGAACATACAAACAAAACTTTATGGTGTCTTCAAAACTCATAAACCAGGTTCTCTTGAGTTTATATGACAAACACTTTCATGGAATTTGTATGGCATGTGCTGTGCCTCATGTGACTGTAATTACTGCACCATTCATTTCAGAAGTCTTGGATCACACTAAAGTGAGTTGATTTGATTTCCTTGAGCAAAGTCAAAGCTCACACTAGAAACACACCAAAACCACCCAATGTACAAACTAGACTTTAGTTTGGACAATGCTTCTGCCCATAAACTTGTTCTCATCTTCTCCTTTGCTCCCCAACTAACAGTAGGTTATCAATATGTACTGTGGAACAAAGGAATAATGAGTTTTTAACAAAAGACAAAACCGAACTGTTTGGATGGAACAAGAGTCAGTTAGGAGAGCGAGCAGTTAGTCACAAGAGTTAGGGAAAGGGCTGGAAATGTGTGGCTGTGTTCTCAAGGCCTCAGAAAAATTCAGGAAGTCCAGCAGATGTTTTCTGTTAAGAGGCGTTGGAAGCCCCAAGAGCTACATCTGTTTTGTTTTTTTTAATATAAATTTATTTGTGAGACTATTTTTTCCCTCTTAAATAGCTCTCTGCTAAAGCTCACAAAATGAGATGCTGGCCGAAGTCTTGAACTCTTGAGGCATCAATGAGTAACTCAGGACTGTGCCCGTGAAGAACATGGAAACCCCTACAGGAAGCAGGAGTCTGGGTCAATCATTTTCTGAGCAACTCTTTCTTTTTTCTTATGTACTGAAGCAGGCCTAGGACTTTTTCTTTAATGTAGTTGGTTATAGATAGTATAATGCAGGTTTTAGTAAGTTATGTTGTCGTCCTTTGGAGAATGACATAATTGTCACAATGATAAGTACGCTGTTTTTCTTTTGTTTTGGTGTGTGCCTGACACAGACATTGATGAATAAGAATCAGATTCAAGAACCCAGAGATGAAGTTAGTGAATAATACTTAAAATATTAGGATTTTCTGCTCTCTGATTATTTTTTTGAATTTATTATGTTGAAATACCTATGGAATGGTGCTTTTCTTACAGCAGTTGTTTTGTTAATCAGCTTTCGATTTACAAAAGCTAACCTGCAATTCTTCTAGTTCCATTTTCTATGGGGGGAGGGCAGAGGGACTAAAGTCTCAAAAGCCGTAAAGTGAGCTAATGTTGAATAAACATAAAAAATCTTATTTAAATTTCTCATTTCCTTAGGAACTTTTCCACTTCTATTACTTAGACAAATTAGTCTCCAAAAGGTTTATGAAAATTAGGTTTATATAACAAACGTACTATTTTGAATGGATGAAAAGGGCAGTTACTCTCCTGGCTGGCTGGTTAGTGAGGTCACAGGAAGAGCTCACATACAAACCTTATTAAAGTCTAGAAACACCGCTGATGGCGTGTTTCAGAGAATTTTTCTGATCACTGCACATGGTCACTGAATATATTATGAGTATGGAACAAATTCAAGAACATTAGATGTTCTTGGCCTTGTGGTGATGACTAAAGTCATCGAACTTTAATTGAGCATCTCACAGGGGGAACTTGTGCAATTATTGAGCTACAGAGGCGACGGCTGAAGCAAACCTCACTCACACCCCACCTTCTCTTGGCCTTGAAACAGAATTTTTCCCTCAGGAAGGAGCAGGTAGCCTTTCCTATTCTTGCCAGGAAGACCGCAGATTGCAAATACAGGGCCTGGCAGAAGTGACTCCTGCTTGAGTGTGGTTGGTAGGGCACATGAATGTCCTGCACGAGATGGACAGCAATTTGAACATTTCACCTAAAAGGTTATATTTTGTGCTTGAGTGTGATATTGTTATGTTACAGAATCACATGCTTATGATTTTGTAGTAAAAGGTTTTGTATTAAAGGAGGGGCGTTATTTGTGCCAGAACCTGTATCATCAGATTAAGTAAATTAAAATAGTTGTGTGGAATTTACATTTTAAAATATTTTCATGGCAAATCCCTTCAAACTTAAACCATTCTTGAAAAGCTCTAATATTTTCACGTTTCACACAAGTGAACTGCATCGCTTGGGAAATGATACGCATCTGGAGAATGAAAGGTTCCACAAGACCTGGGCTGACACCTACACACCAGTTACGTGCCAACTTGCAGGGAAGAAAATAGCTAGGATGGGTCAGAGAAGCAAGACTGTGGGGGGGCAAACCAAAGAGTCACTTAGACACCCACTGTGGGCAAAGCTAGACTTTTCCTTCATTCCCACCAAGTCAAGATGAGACAGTTCCATTTCGCCCGAAGTGCCAGCATGCATTTGTCATTAATATTTAATGTTGGCGTTTTTCTCCAGCTGTTTCGTGGGCATCAGCTTTTCAACTAGGTTTCCAGTCTCATAGGTTTGAGGGTGTATGGAAAGACACGTTTTATCTCTCCGATATTTCCTCCCTGTGTGACACTGGCACATGATTTAACTTCAGGCTCAGTCTCTGTAGAGTAAGTATTTCTGTGAGGGTTCCACGAGGTGTGTGTCCAGCACAGCGTGCAGCAAGTACTCGTGCCCCCCCCCCCTCCGCCCTTTCCTTCTTTTGACTATCTCCTAAATGTTCTTCAGAGAGGCTGCTGGAACACAGGGCCTGCACAGTGGTGGCTTGACAACGTGTGCATTCTATCTCATTGTCGAGGAAGACAGTTCCCACAGCTAAAAACTGGCAGGAATTTGCGCTCAATCTCTTTTTATAAAATGGCCCAAGCAAGCCAATATAGATACAATTAGACAACTAAGGGGAAAAATTATTTTAACATGGAGCTGAAAAAAAAAGCAGCCTAAATTAATTTGGGAGTGGTCCCACAACGAGTCACTAGATGAGCAACTATTCGGACCCGCCTCTGGGCTGGGTATAGCTGGCACCTATCAGGTTGCCTGTGACTTCTGTTTTCCATTTCTAAAGCCAGTGCGACCCTCAACTTCTCTCTCTGACCTTTTGCTGATTTATATTTATTGCTGTTATTTAAATAGGCTGGGCGAATTTTCCTCAAAGCAGGTACACATTTTAATTATTTTGAGTTGTACTTACATAAATATATCTCACACTGTGCGCGCTCCCCATCCCCAAGAGGCACATAAAAATAGCCACGGAAACAACCAAAAAGAAGAAACAAGGAAAGGAAAAGGAAGCAGGAGCAAAAAAAGAGGTCTGATTTTTAATTCAGATTTTTGTGCTTTTCTAAAAATAACATCAAAGCCCTTAAAATACTTAATGGGGAGGTTATCTTTCACTGGAGGCTGCAGTTTGTGGGGCAGCTTCTTTCTTAGGGCTGGCACAGACGCTTCCAGCAAAATTGGCCCATCTTTTCAACCCAGAGGGCCGTTAAAATTTAACGTCAGAGAATCTGTTTATGGGATTCAAAACAATAAATAAATTAGAGACTATAAAACATGGTGTGGCCTTAGACAGGTGGCTCAGTTGCTTGGAGCGTTGTCCTGTGTGCACCAAAAAGGTTGTGAGTTCAATCCCTGACCAGGACACGTACCTAGGTTGCAAGTTCGATCCCCAGCAGGGGTGTGTATGGGAGGCAACTGATTAATGTTTCTCTCTCTCTCTCTCAAATCAATAAACATATCCCCGGGTAAGCATTAAAAAAATATATATGGTGTGAAAGCCTTATTCTAAGTGCCCTCTTGCAGCTGGTTCTCTCCTGCCCCATAACCACCCACTCTCCTTTATGCTCACAAAGGACTATTCATCCACCTGGAGTTGGTATAACTATTTCAGATCATTTTCTGCCACAGTTCATGTGATCCATGATTCCTTCGGCAATATTACTTTGCAAGTGACAGTTCCATTTTGAGCCAATACTTTTGGCTTCTAGTTTTAATTTACTCCCCAAATGCCTGCTTTTCCATGGTTGTGAAATATGCCACCAGAATATTCTTAAAAAGTGAAAAAAAAGCTCATCTACTATAAAAACATGCATTCATCACTCAGTGAAAATGAGAAATCAGAAATTCATTTTCTGAAGTTTTCTTTTGTTTTTCTCCCCTAATCAAGCCCATAAATATTAATGATCTGATACTCCATTTATTTACATGACATGGACACGAAACCCCGGAGACAAAGTGGTGGCTTATGACACTACAAGGGGTCCTTTAGTTCCGGGTTGGCACACACCAATTCCGTTAAAGTTATATTTGGCAGAAACTCTGTAAGGAGAAGCCCGAGACTCTTCTGACGCATTTGTAAGTAAATTGACTATAAAATTATCTTCGGACAAGCATCAATGGGGGCGTAATAAACAGTGGGCCAGAGGAGGTTTTCCAAAAACATCTCTGACTGTCATGTAATATTAACAGGGCTACGTTGTGGTCTTGGCAGCCTTACTCCAGCCCTGAGCGCATTATGACCAAGGATGGTAAGGCCGAGAAGAACCCTGTATTAGTCATGTCCAGGCTCTCCGAAGGGATCACAGACTCAGGACTTGCAGCATTCGATGCTCTGGCTTGAAACATAAGAAAGTCACAGAGCACTTGCACAGTCACTAGACCTTTTTCTAAAGTCTCTCTGTGCACACAATTCGACATGTTCAACAATTTAAAAATATAGTGGAAGACAAATACTTGCTCTTCATAATAAAGAAACAATGACTGTTTAAACATTGCCATTGACTTTATTATTATGAATTGAAACCACTAGGGATTGGAAACCATCTTTCCTCCTAGGATAAAAGGGTCAGCTTAGTCATTTCTATTAAAACTTTAAATGCCTTAATTTTAAATAATCATGGTATATAATGACAAGATGGTCAGTCCTTATCTTTTGGAGATCATTAGTAATTCAAAAAGAAAAAGGTTGGGTAAATATGTCTGATGTTTTGCCTTTTTTTTCACTGCTTCTAGAGAGAGGGAGAGGAAGGTATAGAGAGAAACATTGATGTGAGAGAAGTATCGGTCGGTCACCTTACGTTCATGCCAAGACTGGGGATTGTATGAACCTAGACTAGGGATAGAACCCACAACCCTTCAGCTATGGGCTGATGCTCCAACTGACTGACCTATAACGGTCTGGGCCACAGAACTTCTTGCTAGCCAATTCCAGTGGTCTTGGAGCTTGTCTAAGTACACACAGGACGCCCCACTGAAGTCTCGGGTAGCTCCACATTGAGAGCTGCTCTGGGAGCAAATGTGCTTGTGTGGGAGCCACCACAACCCTCTCGCCACAGAAAGAAATGTCCATTGTTTTAACCAGCTCTAAATTGGTTGTCAAAAATCCCATTTAATCTGCATTATTCAATCATACAAATCCCCAGAGATAGATTTCTATTTAAAAAAAAAAAAAAAAGGGCCTTGGCTGGTGTGGCTCAGTGGATTGAGTGCCAGCCTGCGAACCAAAGGGTCACTACTTCGATTCCTAGTCAGGGCACACACCTGGGTTGTGGGCCAGGTCCCCAGTAGGGGGCACACAAGAGGCAACCACACATTGGTGTTTCTCTCCCTCTCTCTCTGTCCCTTCCCCTCTGTCTAAAAATAAATAAATCTTTTTTTTTTTTAAAGGAAGGTTGATATTGGTTCATTAGTTGTAACAAATGTACCACTCTAACGAAAGATGTTAACAATGGGAGAAACTGGGGACGGGAGGTGGGAGGAGGGTATGTGGGAACTCTGTTTTCTGCACAATTTTTCTATAAATCTACAACTGCCCTAAAATATAAAGTCTGTTAAAAATATAGAAAGGAAGTAAGAGTACAGTCCATTTATTTTAGCCTTATTTCCATTAGGAACTTTTACTTTCTTTGGTTCCTTATTATCTATTTTATTCCCTATCCCTCATGTGGAATTAAAGATTTGGATGAAAAGCATCTATAGTGACAGTTCTGTTGGGGAAAATCTTAAAATTAAGCTAAATGTTATATTCAGTTGATATAATAATATCTAAAAAGATGAAGTAGACATTACAGGAAAACATGGGTCACAGTCTTATTTAACTTTGTAAAGTGAGGGTAGGAGGATGAGAAGGGAGGCAGGGAAGGGGTGGGGGGAGAGAGAGATCGAGCTCACCTATTTAAAACTGTGGGGGCACCTTCTGCCATTCTGCCCAAGACACAAGCATCCCATATGCCTTTCACACAGTAAGCATCTCTCCACAATAAATGAAACTATCTTCTTTAAAATCACTCTTTCTTTTTCCAGGGGGATGCTGACCACACCTAATAGCCATCTCACTCCTTGCCTTGAGGCACTTCCTCCCCGAAGAGGTGTGTCTCCACCGTTCACTCCCCCAGGGACAGAACCAAACTTGTGAAGAACTAGCAGCCTGTTTCCAGCTACAAGCTGTGGGTAACTCGACATGTGTCCACCATTTCCATGAGATCTCTCTGACTTGGAATTAGTCATGAATTGAAAACCAAACCTATGTCAGTAAGTTGCGGTAGTGGAGAGAGGTTAGAGGTTGCCAGCTGGGCTGTATAATGAGCATCAGATGGGCCAGAACTCTTGTGTTGGATGTCTGTATTAGGCGATGAGCTGCATCTGATGCTAGCAAAGGCTGAGACAAGTAACTCATCATCTGATCTAAGGAAGAGCATGCCTTCTCATCAGCAGTCCTAGAAAAAGGCTCCGTAATATGCGGCAAGTAACAAGTAGAAGACAAGGAATTGAATGTTGGCCAGAGAAATGAGTTATGCATCAAAGAATTCTTGTGTCACTGAATGTGCTAAGAAGAGGATATATGTCAGCATGGCTGGGATGTGGGTCACTTAGTTTGTGATAAATGTCAGGAAACACCCGCGGTCCAGGATACAATGGCAGGATCAGGTAAAGACTTCTGATCGGGAAGGGAAATGTGTTTCTCTTTCTGTGTGCATGTGCATGTGCCAATCTGTCAAAGCGCTGCCCAGTCCATTCAACCCCGTGCACTGTCAAAGCGATCCTTGTTAAAAAGTCTGTTCATGTAACCTTTGTATCCAAAGTACTTAATGGCTTCCCTTCACTCCTGACAGAAAGACTGAGTCCTGGACGCTGACATGATCCACCTCAGCTCCTCATGCCCAGACTCCACTGTCCAGCTCCACCAGTCTGCCTTCTACACCTTAGAGGTGCATGCTATCTGGAAAGTTCTCTCTTCCACTTACTTTGGGAGACACTCCTTCCATCTTCCGTTTAGTCTCCCTGCCCCAGGCAAATCTCTCACACAGGGCACCACTAATCACTCCTGCAGAGTCTCAGACACAACTGCAGTCTTAGCAATTTACAACGCATTCCCTACTTCCTAACTCCACATTGGAACATAAGCACCCAGTGGCCAGAGGCCATGTCTGTCTGCCCGTCCAGCACCCTGCAAGCCTCAATAAACAGCTATGAGTGAAGACAGAGGGCCACATTCAGCTGAGACTGAGCCTGGCCTCTCCCACACCCCCCTTGGGCATCCATCCTCAAGGCTGAAGTTCTTGTCCTTCTCCTTGTCTCAGAGCTCAGAACCACTTGTCCCTAACTGGGCCATCAGCTACCACCTTCCCTCTTCAGAGAGTCTTTTCCATTTCTGCAATCGACAGAGCATTCTTCTCATTTCTCTGATGCTCCCACCCCGGTTTCTCCAGGCCCCCTGCCACTGCACTTTCCTGACTCCTTCTTGTGTCTCCCCCCACCTTTTCTCCTCACCCACCTGTCTTGTCCAGGCCCTAGCTCGCCACGCTTGGGTTTCTCTTCTTTGCCTGATTTTGTCCTTTATCACCAGCCTCCCCAACCCTTAATGAGCTCCAAGCCAGCCATCACTATACCGGCTTCCTTAAAACACTGCTTCTACCATGTGAGGTACATGCTCAAGAACCTGCAGTGGCTCCTGACCGCCCTGCATGGAGCCCACTCTTAAGCATTTAAAGCCCTGCTATCCAAAGTCAGCTCCTCTCATCCTCGCCACTGTTCCCTTGCTCACGACGTATCCCCACCTGGGATGTACTGTGGTGTCACTCAGGGTCTCATGCCCCAGTGTTCTGCACCAATTAGCCCAGATATTTGCTTTAAAAAATGTCTGCTCTTCTGGTCAGTTAACTGTGTTCTAGTTCATTTCTTATGTGCTAAATTTATGTCTCTGAATTTATGTCTGTAAGCTCCTTAGGACAGAAACCATATTTCCTTACTTTTTAAGCTTTATTTTTTATTTCTTAATTTAATCTTTATTATATAGTTTTTCCATCACTATTTAGTACCCTTATAACTCCCAACCCCCAGCAATCACCACACTGTTGTCCATGTCCATGAGTCCTTTTTCCTCAATCCCTCCACCCCCTAAACTCTGCCCCCCACTAGCTATCATCGATTCTCCATCTATGAGTCTGTCTCTGTTTTGCTTCTTAGTTCAGTTTGTTCATTAGATTCCCAATGAGTAAAGTCAACCTTTATTTTTAATATAGTAAAACACATGTAACATAAAATTTACACTTTTAACCATTTTTAAGGGTACAATTTGGTGGCATCAAGTACATTCACAATGTTGTACAACCATCACCATAGCTACTGCCAAACATTTTCATCATCCTAAACTGAAACTGTGTCCATTAAGCAATAATTCCCAATCTCTCCCTCTTATAGCTCCTGTAACCTCTAATTTACTTCGTGTCTCTAGATTTTGCCTGTTGTAGATATTTCCTAAGTTTATTTCACTTAGTATAGTGTGTTCAAGGTCCACCCCATTGCAGCACCTACCAGCACTTCATTCCCGTGTCTTTCTTTTTTTCTTTATCTTTATTATTGGCACGACTGCAGATGTCCCCACTTCCCCCATCCCTGTTTGCCCTCCTCCACCCAGCCCTGCCTCCCACCTTGTTCCTTTTTAAGGTTGAATAATATTCCACTGTGTGGATGGACTTTATTTGCTTATTTACTCATTTGTTGATGGACACTTGGGTTGCTTCCACCTTGTGGGGATTGTGAAAAATGCTGTTAGGCACATAATTTTACAAATATCTGTTTGAGTTCCTGTTTTCAATTCTTTGGGGTGTATACTTCAGAGTGGAATTGCTGGTCATGTGGTCATTCTGTATTTGATTTTTTGAGAAGCAGGAGCCACATTTCTTACATTTGCATTTCTCTGTGGTACCTAACACTTCTAGGGGTGGGTTGGTGAGAAAATAGTGGGTAAATACTTAATATTAGGTTAACTTAGTGGAAGCAAAAGGCAGTGGTTCGGAGCATGGACTGAAGCTGGAATGGCTGGGGTGGAACCAGTAGGCATTAGACAACTTACTAAACCCCCTGTGCCTCAGCTTCCTCATGTTCAGGGGAAAATAGCAACCTGCTTCACTGGGTTATTGTAAGGAAAGAGTTAATATATGTTAAGTATAGAACAAGGCCTGGTACAAAGTAAGCACTACATAAGTATTTGCTGTTGTTTAATAGTGATTATAAAATATTATTCATTTGCCAAGATGTAAAGGAGGTAATAAGATCCCTAACCCAGAGACCTACAAGAAACCCAAGCCGAAAAGACCAATACATAAATGTCCACAGGTAATTCTAATACTAATTCTTATTTCTGTTTTTGTTGCCTAATTTAAGTCTTCTGCATGAAGACATGGAGGAAGCCCTTGATATGGTGAGTGTGGGGGCACTAACACTTCATTCTGCATGAAGGTTTTCACCAGCCAGAGACCCGGGGTCCTATAGTCATATTTTGGGAAAAAGATATTTTGAATCTCATTGTATCTGAGTCATGCAATAAAAGTTTTTTTACAGTTATTTTAGTGAGATTCTCTTGAAATTATCTAGAATTACAGCACAAAGTATACCTGAAAACTGAGTAATTAAAATCCAATATTAGAGACCTTATTACCTAGAGAACTGAAATATATTTCAGTAGAAATATATTTCATTTTTACATAAGGCTTATATCATACTGTATTGTAGTCATAAAATAGGAATCTTAACATAATTTTGACATTCAAATATTGTCATTTAAAAACTCTATGCTTTTGAAATTATTCTTGGGTTGGTAGAGTAATTTAGCATTAAAAAATCTAAGCCAGTGAGAGATTTTAGTTTGATATTTTAATTTTACTTTTCCCTCGTATAGTCTTTAAAATGAGCTCCTTAGAAAATAAAAAGGCTCAATTTTAAATTACAAAAGAGAATCACATGAGATTAACTTGCACGATTTTTCAGGAACTTACACTGCTGGGGGGTGGGGTGGGGTTGAAACTCTGTGCCACGGCCATGGGTGCATCTCCCCAGGTAGGCACCATCAGGGCCGGGATCACCAACATCGCTCAGGTACTCACGATCATGGGTTCTTCCTCCTGGCTGAACGAGAGCCTCAGGGCCTTCACTTTAAGTCTCTTTGACACTCTCTACGTGGCAGGGATGGAAATCACCTATGAATTCCTTGCTTATGAGCCCCTCCTTTACTTGCCAATTTACACAACTGTTCCTTAGCTTTATACTTTCTTGGTTACAAACTGTCTCAGTTCCTCCCCTTTTTCTTTTTCTTTCTTTTTTTCTTAGTTCCTCTCCTTTTTATTCTAGGTCTTCATTTATAGTTAAAGAAAAAGGAAGTATGGAGGATACCAAAGAAGACCAGATGGTTTCCAGGGCAGGAAATATCCAGTAATTCTTCTTGAGCACAATTAGACAAGAGGGAGAAAGGAGAGGAGAAACTCTGGTTGGGGATTCTCAGGCATCCCATGAGGAAACAGGAATGAGACGGCATTGTGCTAATATGGTCTTTTCACTGCATGGGACGGGCCATCTGCTGCACAATGCATGTTTGGTGGAAAATTCACAAGCATTTTTCGCCTACTAGGCACATGCATATGCAGGAGGTCTCAAAGAGCCTTGTGGTCCCATGACTTTGCATGTGACCCCCTGCCCCCCATCTGCTCGTATTAATCCTACTTCCTTCTTGTTCCTTTAGAATCTGAACCATTTGTGCTGGGTCACCCCTCTCTGAACTAACCTTTCCCATACACCTGAGAGACAAATAACCAGCCTAGACACGTTTATCTTTCACCTACAGTCATTCTTTGAGTTGACTCAAATTTCTTTGAAATATGGGTGAAAGAATACAGTAATTCTTTGGACTCTTCAGATTGGTTTCTCTTGATGTTTTCTTTGATGAGTTGTTGACTGACTTGTTTTCTTGCTGATTTTTAAAAAAAATTTTACTCTGCAATTCTCACAATGTTCAACCCCCAACTTTCAGTATTAATTTCAATTTCTTCTTTTGTCTAGAACAGGGGTGTCAGACTCATTTTCACCGGGGGCCACATCAGTCTCGTGGTTGCCTTCAAAGGGCTGAATGTAACTTTAGGACTATATAAATGTAACTACTCCTTAACCAGGGGCAAGGAGCTCGGCACTGCCGCCGGGTAGAAACAAGGTGCTGGGTCCGATAAAACCAGGAGGAGGGTCGGATTTGGTCCGTGGGCTTTGTGTTTGCCACCTGTGGTCTAGAATCTCATATCTGAAGTTCTTCATCTCCTGCCCTTTATTGTTGAAAACTCAGATGTTTGTTCCCATGGTATGTGTGAGGGCAAGAAGAGAGAAGATTGTAGAAGAAATGTGTACAAAGATGCTCATGACATGAGGAAGCATGAGGAGGAGTAAGAAATTCAAGGTAAATGTTGAAGAACAGCAAAATGAGACTTCCATAGCAAGCTGAAGAGAACCACCACACACAGTCTACTGAGAGTGAAATGGTCCCCTCTCGGGGTGGTTGAAGCCACCCTTTTTCAAACACCTGCTAGAGCCTGATGAGAACTGTTACTTCCTAGATACTGGAGATTACTTCGCCTACCTTGAACACCTGTGGTAATATCACCATTCCATTTGGAGAATTAATACCTAAGGCTTACAGAGGTGAGGGATTTCCTCAAGGTCATGGAGCTAATAAATAGTATATCCAATTCCTTCTTTATAAGCATTCTGAGCAGCCCAGACAAGGGGTACATTGTCAGTTCTGTAGAAATTCTCTTAACTTAGTGGCTCATTAGCACATTAGCATTTTGAAACATTTTGCCCTGGTAACAGCAAGGCAGCAACAGATGCCAGCTGCAGGGCACTTCAGGAATGATCAGATCTGGTGACTTCTGTCCAGTAAGGTTTTCTGATTGTCCCCATTTTGCTAATTTAGAAACAGATGCTATCACTTTTGCTACCCAAAGTCACACCCCTGTTCAGTGGCCCTGTACATATTACAACTCTTTTCTTTTTTTTATTAAAGATTTTATTTATTTATTTCTAGAGAGAGGGTAAGGGAAGGAGAAAGAGAAGGAGAGAAACATCAATGTGTGGTTGCCTTTCGTGTGCCCCCCCACTGGGGACCTGGCCTGCAACCCAGGCATGTGTCCTGACTGGGAATTGAACTGGCAACCCTTTGGTTTGCAGGCCCATGCTCAATCCACTGAGCCACACCAGCCAGGACACAACTATTTTCTTAATGTATGAGTTTAATATGTGCAGTGGGTCATGGAGCTCAGGGCTGCCAAGCCAGCATTCTGAAAGCATAGTCTCCAATAAGACTCTTCAAAATGAAAACTAAACTAAACAAAAATACCAAAACACCCCCCAAGGTGCTAATAAAAACAAATGCCTTTTTTCAAGGCTGGGGTAGTATAAAAAGTCTAGACCCCACAGTTTCTTACTCAAATTGGTGAATTTATAAATTACTTGTGACCCAAATAACTGAGTAAACAGTTTGAAAAGATACTTTCAGATACAAATGAAGTAGCTTCCACTTAATAGATATGTTTAGAAAAGGATTTCAATATAAAAAGTGAGAGTTGAATTAGAATTTGGTAATAATTCCAAATCTTCAGGATAACACGGGAAGGGGGAATCTTCAACCACAGTCCTTCACCAATGGGGATTAGTCACTCAAGTTTAATAGCAGGCTGCCCTGTGGTTTCTCAGGCCCACACCCCACACAGTCCTGCCCTATAGGATTCCTCTGGTGAAAGTATCCTGAGAATGTGTCATTTGGAATCAACATCAGTGAAGTCAAAGGGCATGAGAATGGACTTTCCAATCCCAAAAGAATGGTTCTCAACTGCCCTATGGAATAACTACCGCTTAAAAAGTATGAAACTGGAAATCCTAACCCAGAAGGTTTTAAGTGTGATTTAATGGGGTACCGATTTGTGGATTTGAGTTTGGACCATGTTCTGTCTCTTACCTGTGGTATAAAGTTCAGCTCAGCATGTCACCTCTATGGTTCTCAGCCATGGAATCTGAGTGTAGGGCTAGAAGGTATCTGGGTCCCTTCTGGCTCTAATGTCAAAGATTTTGGGGTTTCTGCCCCAGGCCACTGGGGACTCTGTGGAGACAGGCTGCCACCCACCTTCCATGGGAGTCTTCTAGGGATTTCCACAAAGTTCAAGGTGAGTGTACAAATCTCTGGTTGGACAGTGTGTCTAATGAACATTGGCATCTTTGCACCTAGTACAGTCTGGCACCAAGACATGCTCAATGTGTACTTTGTGGATAAATGAAGGAGACTGTACCACTGATGATGTCTCCCAACTTTATTTTCAAATTAGGTAAAATAGGCATTTAATAAAAGTGAATTGGTTTGGCCAAGTACATGATATAGTTGACTACCATGTATTTATTAAATATTAATTTTATTTTTGAGAGGGGATTGAGTCAATAGGAAGTGAGGTTAAATTTTTTTTGAAATGTTTCGGGCAAACAGCACCTATCACAATAAATAAGGATGGCTGCATAAACCAAATGTGGCTAATCCTTATTTCTATAAGCTGGAATGAAAATACTGGACCACAAAGGAAAATCCAAATCCAAAGCAGGAGCCTGTTTCCTTGATCAGATTTTACTCCTGGAACTCAAATCTCAGAGAGTCACTTATCATGCTCTGTGGGATGTCAGTCTTCATGAGAACACGCTAATAAGAGTCTCTAGGCCCTATTGTTTCTATCACCTTCCCTTGAACAGGGAGGGCAGGGGACAACAGTGAGGACAAATGTAACCAGAAGGACTCCCTGAATTGGGCCTTTTTGCAGGAGGTGATGCTGACCACATCAGTTGCATGTTACATGGCTCTGATGTCTTCTTTGCTGCTGTTTCTCATTGCTGTGTGATTTCAATTACATCTTGAAGGGTGGATTCACTCTAAGGTGTGTATGTGCTAATCTGGATGAATGTGCTTGCATGTGTGTGCAACTGAGAAGGCACAATGCCTGCTAAAGATTGGTAGTGTTTTAAAGATATTAAGTGTCCCCCAAATGATGCACTGCTTTATAGAAAACAGGGATGTAATGTTCTAACACGAATGTTAAGAGGTGATGGTGGTTAGCTCCCCTAATCCCTTCTGCATCCAGGTGTCAACTCTGCCTCTCATACTGGCCACTGGCATCTCTCACAGACTGGCCCAGGATGCCCTGAAGAAGCTGATGTGCAGGTATGTCATGACTGAGCTGGGAGGTGTCTTGCCTGTGTAAACTCAGCTGGAGATGTCAGACGCAGTGAAGGTGGGCCTGGGATTCCACTGCTCAAAGTCAGGTTGAGACTAGAACAGGAGACTGGGAGAGAGCTTCCTGGTTAGAGAGCTATAACCTCATCCACCAGGAGGGGTGAGGGGAGCACTGAGTATGAGGCTGAGACAGCAAACAGGACAGAGGGACCAAGGAGGAGGGAAGCCTCAAGCAGCTGGCCTGATGGATCCACAGGGAACCCACAGGGGAGGTTGTGGATGCCATGGAGACCAGACCTTTGAAGTTGGAGCAACTTAGTTTATCATGCACAAATTCTGATGTCAGAGTAGTCTGTACCTCAGACTAGTAAAATTATAATAAATGAGCCAATCAAATGCTCATTTATGTGATGGACAACAATTTTTTTTTGCTGACTCACTACATAGAAGCTTTATGCCATGTTTAAAGTCAAAAAGCATCACTCTCTGATGGTAAAAACTGCCTCTTCTGTAAACACATTCCTTCCAACAGCATTCATCTTGCTCCGTGGTCTAAAAATGTGGCAGCGGTGCGAAGCATGACAGAGCACAGGGCTCACTCTCTTTCTCATTCAACGAGTAAAAATAAACTCCGAATTTTGGGCAGAGGCAAGGCCACGGTGCCAGGAGTTCCAGAAACCTTCCCTTTTCAAGTAGTGTCTGGAGCAGTGAGACACGCCCGGCACTCAAGATGCCAGGAGAAGTTCAACAACGTCACTCCTGCCCCCTCCCAGAGGAGCACAGGCCACAGCCAGGGCTTCCGCAGGAGGCACAGGGGCACCGGGAGGCTGGCTGGCTTCGACAGAGCGTGGGTGTGGTGACCCACCTATTATTACATCCTGTCCTGAGGTCTCACGTTGCCTGCAAATCTTCCCTGTGCTCCGGTGTGGCCTACCACTGCACAGCCTGGGAGACTCGATTCCAGTTGAGCTTCAGTAGGCCCAGCCCCTCAGTTTTCTCCTTGACCATTTTTGGTGTTTTACTCCAAAGCTTGTACTCTCAGATTCTGTTCACAGAATAATTATTTAGGGATACCAAAAAGTCTATTTTTTTGGTCATGCAATCAACATGGAAGCCTTAAAAACATTCCCAAGGCAAACACAATTATCATTGCAGGTAAAAGCTAGGAAAAGGAAAATATCCTCTCAATACCATAAAGCAGCGATTTTCAACCTTTTTCATCTCGTGGCTCACATAAACTGATTACTAAAATTCTGCAGCACACCAAACAATTTATGTTTTTGCTGATCTGTCAAAAAAATAGGTTAAATATGGAGGGATAAATGGTGATGGAAGGAGACTTGACTTGCGGTGGTGAACACACAATACAATGTACAGATGATGCGTTATAGAAGTGCACACCTGAAACCAATATAATTTTATTAACCAATGTCACACCAATAACTTCAATGAAAAAGAAAACAAATAGATATAATTTTGATTCATTCATACCAGACAGCTGCTGTTGTGTTGGCTACTGTCATTTTTTTATTTGACAATCTGAGGGAAGAGCGGTCAGTGCCCCTGACTAAAAAAGAGCCAGGTACTGCATCTTTTAAAAATTCTTCCAGCACACCAGGGTGCCGCAGTGCACCCGCTGAAAATCACTGCTATTAAGCACTGCTTCTTAAATAAACATCAAACTATTCTGAATTGAGTCCAGACCAAAGCAAGGAACTGGATCAGGGACTGCAGAAAGTGCATATAGTGGCTCAGTGTGCACCCTGCACACTGGCACCCAAGTGTCTTCCTTTCAAAGGTGGGCCTGAGAAAGGAGGACGCCTCAGAACCACACCTTTCATGAAGCTACTTATTTGGCTTCATTACTTGCTTCTGAATCTCATGGGCTGACGTGTTTAGAAAAAACAAAACTGAAATCCCGGAAGCCATCTATACTTAGAAACAGGCGCAGGACTCTGTCTGGGTTGCAGTTGGCCCAAGTTCCTTTCCAGCTCTGTGCCACCAACAGCCAGGCGACTCCCTCTGAGCCCAGTGTGGAAGTGCTGTGGACAGGTGGCAAGTGTGGCCAATAACTGGCTTCCCATACATATTTCAGAAGCTCTCCTGATATCGAGGAACAGATTTACCGAGCACAAAAGAAACTGTCAATAAATTTCTCTTTTCAGATAGACTAGGATGGAATTCTCAAGACCTAAAGGAGTCCAATATTTGGCCATCAAGGAGGCTGACTTCTAATATTTAAAAATACTGGTATGGTAATGCTCCTGGTATATTTAGGCACTGGTATGGTCAATTTACTGATTTAACATCCAACCGTGGGCTGCTTTCAGATGGACACCTTTCTGAAAGCCCTTGATTCAGAAGGCCACGTGCGTGGTGTTCGTCACATTCTTTTGTGATTATTTAGGTGTGATTGCTGCCTGCTCTCTCCTCCATTTCTGCTCTAGATTGTGATCTCGAGAGTAAGAATCTTACTCATCTTTTTTTACTGGAGTACTCCTTGCATAGAAGGTGCTCAGTTTAGGTCTGTGGGCTGTATAAAGAAGTAGAATAATACTCTAACACTTAGCCACCCCATATGGTGTGTGAGTTGCCGAATAAACTTCATTTCTAGGCTTAGAGGTTAAGTATTTTAATTTCCATTTTTACAGATAAATTAGAGAGCTCCAAGATATTAAGAAACCTGCCTGAATCACACAGAAATGACTGAGCTGAGATTTGAGTGTGGTTTATGTCCAGAACTATTTCTACCGTACCATGCTGTATACAAGAAAATGTACCTGTTTTGTTTTTCTTTAAAAGTAAACACTGAAGTCACTTTCTCACTTACACATACATCTGAACCCCTTGGAGGGCTTGTTCATAGATTGCAGGGCTCTGACCCAGAGTTTCAAATTCAGTAGGTCCCAGAAGACACTGATGGTCCAGACTGGGTACCTCACTTTGGGAACTCTTGTAAGGTTGAGTGTAGCTCAACATTTTCTCAATGTTCCACTTACAATGTCATGATCATTGGTGACTAGCATTGCTGTGCTTTACTTGGCAAATATTGAGGTCTATAGCATGAGCATTCCCTTATGAGATAGCCCCAGATTTCTAGGCCCTTTCAGTTCTTTGTTTTTAAAAATATTTATCTTTTTTGTTCTTTGCTATCAAGTTGTAATCATCACTTCTTCCTTCCCTCCAATAGTACTCTTACCTCTCTCTTTTTTCTTCATTCTTTTGATCTTGTTTGCCGGTAAAAATGGACAAGTTTGCCGGTAAAAATGGACAACTTAGCCTGCCTGAGCCATTCTGGCTTCTTGCCTTTCTCACAGACTATTGCTAAACATCTGCTGTGTGGCAGGGAAGAGTTTCCTCCAGGAGCTCAGGTCCAGTGAAGGGCGGGAAGTCAGTCACTGACTGCAAAGGCTGCTAGGGGCACAGCGGTGAGAACCTGCCCCAGCCGGGCAGGGATGGTTGGGAGTAGCATTCCTGAGGATGTCTTTCAGAGTTCACGTTGGCCTTTTCTTTGTTTTAATATGGTGCCCAAAATTCCCTGAACTAATTAAGAACTGATGAACTGTCAAAGGGTATCTATCCCCAGCATCCTCCCCCTGATCTGTCTTCTACGTACTCCTCTGTAATCAATATGAAAGTATTGCCTAATTTGTATGCTTGCAGGGCACCTTTGCCCCTTTGTACGTGGTTTTGGGCTTTTCTTTTCCTTCTTACACAGAGTGGGCCACGAGTGCAAACCGACTGTTGTCTTGTGATCATACTCACTGTGTGCAGCGATAAAAGAGGGAATTCTTGGTTGTTAGCCCAACAGTCCTTTCCCCTTCACATCAAATCGGCTCACCTTTCTTGGTGACCACATGCATCCGTTTAAATGGTGGTATAGTTTTAAAAGCGCTAAAGTAAAATAATCATGGATCGCTCTACCCTCTTAACTTCTTGGTTTATTATGTTTATAAAATCTTGCACAGTCTAAAAAGCACCCCCAACAACCCATCTATTCTTGACCTGATATAAACTTATAAATGTAGTCTTCATAAGCCGTAATTATACCAAAGCATATTAGCATTCACCAGTATATATGATAAATTCAAAAATAGAATTAATTTCTAAACCCATACACTCTTAAAGGGTAAACTATAAAATTTTAGCTTCCAGGGTTCAGATACAACAGTTTTTTTCCCACTCTCTTCCTGTTATTCCCCATGAGTATTGTAAATTGTATGTATGGCTAATAAAATCAAGCAACAAGAAAATAACGAGTTTCATATTTGTTTTTTCTGGATCTTGTTCTGACACTATCTTCCATAGCTGGAAAAGGCCAGCATGCCAGCATGGGCGCTGGGAACACAGCATTATTCCCCCAAGTTTGAGCAAATATTTAAAAAAAATAAACAAGGGCCTTTCTTTTTTTAATGTGAGGCATCGAAAAGTGATGTTTACAAGTTTATGAGAACTTTGCTGAGTTGACTCCCTCCCAGAATCTTATGGTCAAAATTAGATGGTAGAATTATTGGTATCTATTTTAAACAAGACTATTCATAACTCACAATGAGACCGCTACTCAACCTTCATTTTGAACACTGTTTTTAGAGGTTAATGTAAACAGAAATTTATCAGCACTGCACTGAATAGGAATCTCTAAAAAATTATCTACAGGTTAGTTTCCTCTTATTCAAAGTGTACATTTTAAATAGAAAAAAATGTGCAATTATTTTCGACCCTGAAAAAAATTGCTTGGGAAGTATAATAAAATATTCACCCATTAAAATAGGCAACTGGGGTTCCTGAAGGTAGGAATAGAGGGGGGTGTTCTGTTGATTTTTCCTATTAATATGACTTCTCTTATAATTGGATCAATTTAAGGAAATTATTTATTTTTAAAAGTTCTATTTAAATGTTAAATTGTTAAAGTTTAATGTTATAATATTAACTGATTAAAGTGATATTTAATAGATGCTTCAATTTTACTTATTTTGTGTATCAAATTTATACTTTGTATGTCACTGTAAACAGAGTTTATGTACAGAGATACCACAAATAAATGCTGCTTTATTTGTGAAGTATCTAAGGAAAAAGATGATTCATGCTCTTTAGTTTACAGCACCTGTTTTGACACTGATTCATGCAGTGCTGTGATTCGTACACTTCTCTCTGGGGGAGTAGGCGGAAGACGGGCTGATGCACATTGTTCCATGAAAACTCCAAGTCTCATTTTTATCCCCCCCTTAAGTTTTTTAAAGTGTGCTGTAAAAAGAAGTTATTCCATTTGGCTAATCAGCCAGGATGCTACAGCACTATGCAGCTGTTTTATGGAACAAAGGTCCTCAAATAACAACAAAATTGCTTTGTTCAAAGACATACAGAATGGAGAGATTCTGGCCAAGATGGAGGCGTAGGTAGACACACTGTGCCTCCTCGCATAACCAAAAGAAGGACAACAAATTTTAAAACAAAAAACAACCAGAACTGACAGAAAACAGAATTGTATGGAAGTCCGACAACCAAGAAATTAAAGAAAAAAACATTCATCCAGACCGGTTGGAGGGGTGGAGCCGAGGAGGTGGGCGGAGAGGACTCACACAGCCGGGCGGGGTGGCTGGCGGACCAGGGAAAGGCATGGCCGGCCAGGCGAGGTGGCGGCTGTGGACCGGGGCGTCCCACAACCTCGTGCGGATAAACCAGGAGGAACAACTGGGGAGCGAGACAGACCCTGCAACCCAGAGTCCCAGCTCGGGGAAACAAAGCCTCAAAGCCTCTGACTGAAAGCTACTATGGGGGTTGAGGCGACGGCAGTGGGAGAAACTCCCGGTCTCACAGGAGAGCTCGTTGGAGAGACCCACAGGGTCCTAGAACATACACAAGCCCACCCACTTGGGAATCAGCACCAGAGAGGCCCAATTTGACTGTGGGTAGCGCGGGAAGTCACTGAAAACCGGCAGAGAGTGAAGCAAGCGCCATTGTTCCCTCTCGGATCCCTCCCCATGTACAGCATCACAACACAGTGACGTAGCTGCTCCGCCCTGGTGAACACCTAAGGCTCCACCCCTTACTATGTAACAGGCGTGCCAAGACAACAAAGATGGCCCAAATGAAAGAACAGATCAAAGCTCCAGAAAAAATACAACTAAGTGACCAAGAGATAGCCAATCTAACAGATGCACAGTTCAAAACACTGGTAATCAGGATGCTCACAGACTTGGTTGAATTTGGTCACAAATTAGATGAACAAACCAAGGCTATGTTAAGTGAAATGAGGGAAAATGTACAGGGAACCAACAGTGAGGGGAAGAAAACCGGGACTCAAATCAATGGTGTGGACCAGAAGAAAGAAACATTCAACCATAACATAATGAAGAAACAAAAATTCAAAAAAATGAGGAGAGGGTTAGGAACCTCCAGGATGTCTTTAAATGTTCCAATATCTGAATCATAGGGGTGCCAGAAGGAGAAGAGGAAGAGAAAGAAATGGAAAACTTACTTGAACAAATAATGAAGGAGAACTCCCCCAATTTGGCAAAGGAAATAGACTTCCAGGGAGTCCAGGAAGCTCAGAGAGTCCCAAAGAAGTTGGACCCAAGGAGGAATTCACGAAGGCACATCATAATTACATTACCAAGATGAAAGATAAGGAGATAATCTTAAAAGCAGCAAGAGAAAAGGAGACAGTAACCTACAAAGGAGTGCCCATCAGATTGTCAGCTGATTTCTCAAAAGAAACCTTACAGGCAAGAAGGGGCTGGAAAGAAGTATTCCAAGTCATGAAAGGCAAGGACCTACATCCGAGATTACTCTATCCAGCAAAGCTATCTATCATTTAGAATGGAAGGGCAGCTAAAGTGCTTCCAAGATAAGGTCAAGTTCAAGGAGTTCATCATCACCAAGTCCTGATTATATGAAATGTTAAAGTGACTTATCTAAGAAAAAGAAGAT